>CM035793.1:19843875-20058875 GCA_020466265.1 Siphamia tubifer | reverse complement strand
CATTTCTAGTCAAAATATCTCATCACACTTAAAACTAGATCACTCTGACACACAGACCTCTGCTAAGCAGCACAAGTCTGCCAAGGTTTGGATCTGGATGTTCATAACTTATTTAGAAACTAGTGTTCTGTGTTCGCACATATTTAACAAAATATGTCAATAACCCTGCTTTAAGGTAAAGGTCATACATTTTGCAAATAAATCGTTTAACGTCATATGACGTCAAAATGTGACATCATCGAGCCTATCAGTGTCATCTCATCTGATGTCCGAAGGTAAGATGAAGTGAATGAAAAAAATGCCTGATACTATCTGGTCTGGATTCTGAGATGTCACCACTTATGTGTGTTAGCTGTTGACCTTTAATGTGACCTTGACCTTTGACCTTTATAGCTCAAAATTTTATATTTCTTCCTTGATGCATTATCAATCATCTCTGAAAGTTTAATCAAAATCGGTCCATAACTTTGGGCTATCTTGCTGACAAACAAACAAACAAACGGAATGTCATGCATGGCACAATACTTGACCAAATCGACTGAAATTGGGTCCATTTCTTCCATGTATGAGTTTCCTTGTACATGCCAAATTTCAGAACGAGTCGTCAAGAATTGGTGACGCTAGAGTGCGAACAGTGGAAATGTGTACGCACACACAAATTCAAAATGGCGTCAGACTGGAAGTAGTGACTCGATTTAGCTGAACTTCGGTCCAGTTTATCCTGATATCCGTCTCCTTATACTCGCCAAATTTCAGAACGGTCCGTCAAGAATTTGTGACACTGGAGTGCAAACAGTCAAACAAAAAAAACAAATGCTACCGATCAACATACTTGACAAGTAACAAACAGACAGATGGACAGACTTTTGCGGAAATGAGACATAATCACCAAAAAAGAAACTTTCAGTAAGATGTAAAAACTTATTTTTTATCTTTAGACAATAGATCTTAAAACTCTTATTTCATGAAATATTCCTAAGACAATTGTTTTGCTTGAATGAAGCAAACAAACACATTTTTAAAAAATCTTGAAGCAAACAAATCAAATCTGTCAGTGGAACAAGTGAAAATTATCTTGGTAAGAATTCTTGAAATTAGATTTTCTATTGTCTAAAAATACATTCTTATATATCACTGAAAAGTTACAGTCTAGGTGATTATATTTTATTACCCCACTCTACTGAAGGGGAGAGGGGTATTGTTTTTGAGTGGGTTTGTTTGTCTGTTTGTTTATAGCAACTTTACGCACAAGTTAATGGACCAAGTTTCCTGAAATTTTCAAAAAACTTGCAAGGTCATCGAGAATAGATCCCATTAAATGTTGGTGAATGTAATCAAAGGTCACAGTCACAAAAAATTTTTTTTTTTTTTTCGCATGATAGGAGATGGGACAAATCTGGTAAAATGTGTGCAAAGGGGGCAGGGTTTTTTTGTGCCGGAGACCATTTTTTTTTAAGTCTAATGAGATATTTTGACTAGAAATGAACAAACATACTTGTTAAGATCTAGTGTAACATGTGTCTGTTCTAAAATAACCTCCTGACACCTGAACATGTTATTTCTCTGATCCCAGAATGCCTGTTACCTGGGCTGACTCATAGGTGATGGTCTTAGTCTCGGTGTGAACCATGGGCATGTCTTTGTAGGCCACGGTTCCTCTCAGGGAGTTTGTGACATCTGCAATGGTGATTGTCTGGGTCTTCAGCACTGGAGACTGAAGGAAGCAAACACAAAGTCAGCAAAACCTTTGAAGCATCCATCAGGAGACATTACTGTGACCTACATTAGCCGTTATCCCAAACTGCACTGGACTGGACTGTTAACTGCAGAGGGATCAGAACCAAAAGGAGCTCTTCATTAGTGCAAATCTCCTGTGATGTGTATTATCTTAACAGTTCATGTTTCATTAGACAGAGAAAAAACATCAAAATTAGGAATCTCACCCTCAAGATCTCTCCAGTGTAATTCTCTAGGGACTAAAAATCTGGTTACTGGCCCAAACTACAAAGAATAATGCATTAAAGTAAGCATACTGTATATATCCAAGCCTCCATTTCTGAGCTATGCTTAGATAACTATCGTACATTTAATGTTTCTTGATTTAAAAGTATAATATGAGACGTTTTTTGCATTTGTTTTTGTCTACCATTGTCTGATCACAAGTTGTGTGCACAGAAACAGATAACAACACTGCCATCTAGAAGTCTCGACATTAAACACAACATATGATGATTAACTGTCTAAATCTGATTAAGTGAAATAAAATTAAAACAAAAATATTAAATGGGTGCTTGTATGAAATTGGTTAGATTTTGGCATCTGGCACATTTTCAGCTTTTTTAGACCCACTAATAAAAGGTAAATTTAGATATATTTCTCCCCTGAAAGTACCTATTAATAACTTCAGACAAATGCAAAAAAAAAAGTATGCTCTTGTTCTGAACCATCCTAAAATTAATGCATTTTTAGTAAAATATTGGAGCTAAAATTAGGACAGGAAAAGCTACTAAGGTGTCACGGCATTTGGTCTGAAAACATAGCTAGAAATGGTCTTATATATCCCTATAAATAAAAACACTTACATTTTGTGATCCTAGTGTTTTTTCTAATCCACACATACAGGTTTTGGGTGAATCTTTCTCTTTCCAGGTTTTGTATGCAACTCATCGTGTCCACTGGTGGAACACGCAGAACCTGCCCAGTTAAATCATTTTTCAACAGTGGCCATTTTTGTGAAAAACTCTGCTTTATATAATTAGTTCAATTTCCCAAATGGAGCTGTGAGAGAATAAAGAGTAGCATGTAATGTTCGTGTTCTTTTTACCATGTTGCACGCTGAGTTTTGTATAAAAATAATGGAAATCAAGATAAAAATGTGGTTTATCTGAAACATTTTTTTTTTTTTAATCTCAGTATTTATTTTTAAAATACACCCAAGATGTTTTCAAATTTGCTTCTTAACATTAGTCTATATCTGGTTTGGATTTTTAGCCTCAAGTCCTGTTTTTAGGGACTAGTTTCATAGAAGCACCCAAATCAATAAAATCATGCAAAATATATCATGATTCATAGGAGTAGTAATAGTTTTGTAGATGCTTAATAGTAAATTATAGCACCATCAGGTTATATATGCTATTCTTACCAGAACTGTTATTTAGAGCTAAATATAGGATAAATAATAGTTAAAAACACTCATATGGCATTGAATGATCCAAACTACATTATTTATTTAAAGCCGACATCCAGTCATTTAGCACCAGAGAACTACTCATGCACAGGATAAGATGGGCTGAAATTAGGGAGACAACTGGAGGGAGGGAGGGAGGGAGGGAGGGAGGGAGGGAGGGAGGGAGGGAGGGAGGGAGGGAGGGAGGGAGGGAGGGAGGGAGGGAGGGAGGGAGGGAGGGAGGGAGGGAGGGAGTGTGTTGACATTGACTTGAGTCCAAATATCAGCAGTCATCCTCAGAAACTGCATACTCCATACTCTTCAGGGACTATGAAGTAAGATTCTTGGCTTAAACGAACATGCAAGATGCTGTAGGTAGTGAACTGCAATTTTGTTTGTGATGAGTATCTTTCTGTGGTGATTAAGTACAAAACCAGTGACGTTAACAGCAGATACATTAGCCTATAGAAAAAAGTAAAGCCACAAACAATAAATAGAAAGTGTTGCATCAGTACAGAGCCATGACCAGAAACCTAAGTGTGCAGCAAGGGTAACTGAAAGAACAATAATATGAATCGGATACGGAGGACGAAACAGAACTATCAGCTCAGTGTGGGCATGCTCAGTAGCAATGCACAGTCAGGGTGCAACCCACAGCACTGCTGCACAGAAACAGTCAGCCCAACAACAATTTAATGTAATTCTGTGAGCGCTTTGCATGCAAAAGCCAGATCCAACATCACTGCTGATGAGCATATGTGATGCAGCAGACAGGTGGCCTGGTGCTTTGCAAAAGCCAGCAAATGTGTGAATGCCAATTAAAAAGAAACGCAGATCACATTTTTGTCTTTCACTTCTTCCTCACTGAAATAAACAAGAGCATAATTACCAATCTATATATGGAATTTAGGAACTAAACTTCACCAAAGCCATGCAAGAAAATAAATAACTTTCACAGCCAGAAGATTACGGTGACAGTATTAAAGTATTCAACTGTACACATGCCCAGTTTGATGCATTTATTATCATATTAGCTATAAGACAACTTAAACCTACTGGAGTGTTATAATTAATACTAAGAAACTCACAATATGCTAGCAAAATGGAATCTTGACACTGTTGGACAGTAGGTGTCTGAATAAGTCCATTAATAAAGGAGAAAAAAAAACTCCATTGTCCTTCTAATAATATCACAGTGAAAATCATCATTTTTAAGTCATCCAAAAATCCAAGGAAACGGATCCAGTAGCAGGTCAAACATACATGCACACACTCATTAATACATCAAATACATGTACTAAGCATGCACAGTATGTTATGGATATATTTAGTTAATCAGCAGTGTTGTAAAAGTAGTAAAGACACATTTGATCTTCTTATAATGTAAGTCCCACACAGATTTCAAAGGGCAAACATTACACTTTCCCAGAGTTAGATTACGTTGTTACTGTAGATGTTAAAATGATCACCACCTATACATATACAAGCATCTAAATGATTACAATGACAGAAAATTCAGCACACGTTGAATATATATATATATATATATATATATATATATATATATATATATATATATAGTGATGTGTGCATAATTCAAAATATAGGGCATTGAGAAGGTGGTATTTCAAGCAAAAATAAAGCTATTTAATAGATACAATTTAGTGACTGAAAGTCAAACAGCAGCATAATATGCAGATCTAATGTGCGAAGAAAAGAAAAACCTCAGTTGGATCCAAGTGGACCATGCTCACAGCATTAACATAGTTCCAGCATTAACCAATGGACCACAATAAATCTCCGACAATTGCACTCTAATCAATATTCCATTTTCCAGTTTTTAGAAGGCAGTGTGCCTGAACATAGCATATAGCTAAATATGCAACTTTTCACTTTGAATTTGGTTGAGGATATACAGTAGTAATGTATGTTCAGGCATAAGACAAGTAATTATTGGCAGCAAATCTGTCATACAGAGACCAAAATAACCAGTGCTCTGATAGCATGTAGTTGAGTGAAAACAGAGAAAAGACAGACGTTACTATAATGAGTTAGTTGTAGCCATTTGTATGTAATATGTAAACTACTGACAAGACCAAACAGATTTGTTTTCTGGTTCTTACTTTGACAAATTCAATTCAAACTGATAATATGGATATCGTTGCCTTGTTGGTTGGTCCACAGTGTACAGATATCCGGATACCCAGTCTCATTTATTTATCGTCAGCCAAAGATTGACAGATTTAATTTTTATTGGACTGTTTGGATTAACACTGATGGAAATGATACAGAAAATCGGTCCTCTGGGTATGAGTCATAAAGGCATTGGTGACCTCTGGAGTTGACAGTAAATCAAGTATCTGATGAAAAATGTCTTCATATAGAGGATAGATTGATATATAATCCCCGATCAATAACAAAAACAAGAGCACTCCATGTGTGTTTGGTCCAGGTCTTGTCTAAATATAACAGACCTTACATGCTCCTTCACTGTGGGAGTACCATATGGACCTGGACAGCCATGAGCTGGGCAGTGGCTAATTGCCATAAGACAAGCTACAGCATCCGTATTGCATAACACAAATGGACCAAAGAGAACAACCAATGACTTGACCACATGTCCCATTATAAAGACTGTTTGAAAGTTGAAGTCCACCACCCATTCCAATGAAATTTGTCCTTGTTAGAATGAAAAGTTGCATATTATAGCTCAAGAAACAAAGAAAACACCTTAAACAGCAGTACAACAAAAGACAGCATTTTCTGATGACCATTGGTTATGTCATGTAAACAGGTATAGCATGTTATAAGAAGTGCAACCGCTTCAGTTTAAGGCCTTGAAAGATATGAACAGGACAGTACTGGGTTAAAACTCCAAAATGATGTACTGTACTTTGCAGTCATATCAAATATTATATGTCATAAATGATCACTATCCATTAATTTTCTCACTCCTTTCTCCAATTGTTTCTTAATTGATTTAAAATAGCCTTCGGTTTGTCTCATAAATCCCTTTGAGGTGTAAAAGGTCTTTTCTTTCCATTGTTCCTTCACCCCAATACTGAATGTGCTTCCTTTGAGGACTGAAATAGAGACAGTACATTTCCCTTTCATGTTTTCTTATATCTATAACTATCTTGCCATACTGTGTGTGTCATCACGCCAGCTTCATATTCTTGTTTTGTTTAAAATATTCATGGAGTAGGGTTTCAATTATTAATGAAGGCAGAATTGATAGTTGTTCTACTACATGTACTGAAAAATGTATAAAATTATGCGTTCCTGAGTATTTTGTTATCTTCATGGGCAGATTCTTTACTCACACTTGGCCTGATTGTCTACTGATACTTGGTCCAAAGTTATCACAAAAAGCACTCTGCTAAGCTATGCATACACTCTTAACACTTCTGATCCAATTTAGTAGATATTTCATCTAAAAACTGTGTAAATGCATCTGAAATTAACTATTATCTGGTTGTTTAAAGCTGGTGAGCTAGCTAAAGGCATAGGAAATAGCACATTCATTCTCTTAAAATGCAAAAATGCAATAGTTTCCCAAGCACTAAAAAAACAGCTTGCTTCATTTACACTGGGGTATGATTCATTATGCACATAATCAATTTCCTCACTCCATTAATGTCTTTGAAAGAGGATATGTTTACTCCTACATAAGCCACTAATGTTAGCGTTCTTTGGTAACTCGACTACCTTAACCCATAAAGACCCAATTTTCTCTCCATTTAACCTTGTTTAAGTGTTTTGCAACCATTTATTACAATAGTATTTTCTGTATTTTTCATAAAAGCTGAGGGTTATTATATCAAAAACAGAAAAAACAGGAGAAAAATTTACTTTTTCATCAAAACGTCATTAACTGAATGGCAAGTCAAGTGTCTCCAGTCACCATCATTGATCCAATTCCATGGGTTTTATTGTTGAATTAATCTTTTAGAAGGTGACCATGTTTACACATTCACGACAGAACCTGTGAACGTTCAAATGGGTCATATCTGATGACCATGACAAGGCAACGAAATGTATTTTACACTAATTATTTACATGGATTAATAGGATTAGTGGATTAACAAGTATTAAACAATGTAGATCAGTAGATGCTTTTGGTTGCCGGTGGCTGTTTGGGTCTTTATGGGTTCAGGAGTGTCCAAGCATTAATGCTCCATTCAGAACTAACACACCCACACAGTGGAGCTGGTCTCAGGTGTTAAAGCAGCAGAGCTTTTGGATCTGTCCTGCTCTTTCGTTGGCTTTAATCTCCAGCAACCCCAGCAAATCTTGTTACCTGAAGAAGCGTTTGTGGATCTTGCAAAACTTTGAGGTGCTTGGCAAAAAGAATACACTTGCACAGCAGATTCGAGGTAGAGGCAACAGAGCGCTTGAATGATCAGTCTATAGAGGCGGAGGACACTTTGCAGAAATAAAGGTTCAGGAATCTGTGTATTTCTCTGTTCATTTAAATGAAGGCCAGCCACAGCACGGTCAGAGCCATCACCAGGAGCCCTGACAGAAAGAAGGACATACGTGTGGGCTGGAGCCTGACTGGGGTTAGCTCACATGGGTGGGGCAAGCCCCTCCCATCTTCTGGCACATTGATGGACACCTTTAGGCTGTGGCCATGAGCTTCTCCCTCCTCTTCCTCCTCCTCCTCATCATTATCATCAACCCATTCAACTTCACTGTCCTCTTCCTCTTCCTCCAGTAGGTAGTCGTGTCTGGCCATGGGTGGCCCCCCTGGCGCTGGAGACAAACTATATGATCTTACCTTGTGTCCGAATAGAGACCGCCTCCCTCGCTGTGCTCAGCAGCAGCAGCAGACCAAGAGAGACAGATAACAATGAACAGACAAGTGGTATATGGTCAACTGACAGGAGAAGGACGTTGGAAGATAAAGAGAAGAGGAGATGAAGGAAGGTGAGGTTGGAGGGAAAGTAAAGGATGTGGGGATTCTAGCATGGGAGGGGTCCCCTACAGCTAGCTGTGTGTGGTGTATATTGGACACCTTATGTACTACATTAATAATGACAATAATAATAATAATAATAATAATAATAATAATAATAATAATAAGGGCCATCAAAATTAACACATTGACGCAGATTAATCCATCATCATGATTAAAAATGTGAATTTAATTAACCCATCTGCAGCACAGAATGAACTGAACTGACTTTGCTGACGTTTTCCGGGCAGTTTGTCCAAGTAGTTAGCAATGCGCACAAACAAATGGGCAGTTAATGCAGTATTGAGAAAATTCCCCCCCAAGATGGACCAGTCTACTGACATAATGTAATAAGACACACTCTTCAGGAAGGAGTTTTCTTTTCACTGAAGTACTTCCAGTTTAAAACACAGCATTAATGTGAAGGATATGCTAGCTGTGGATTCAGCGAACACGTCACAAAGCTTGTGATAAACCTGTTAAATTTGTATATATATTCCCTTCTTTCTTCAGTCTGTCGGCCCATGCCAAATTAAATCCAATTATTTATTATATTTAATTGTGATTAATTGAAATGAATCAGTAGCAACCCTGTGATTAATCACATTAAAAATTCCAATTGCTTGACAGCCCTAATAATAATAATAATAATTTATGTAGTAGCACCTTTAAAAACTGTGTTTACAAAGTGCTTTGACAGTATCTTACCCTACAATTTTGATTCTAAGGGTTACGTAAGTCTACTTTTAAAAGTTAAGTGTGTGTGTGTGTGTGTGTGTGTGTGTGTGTGTGTGGGGGGGGGGGGGGGGGGGGGGGGGGGGGGGGGTTGCAAAGTTATGGTAAATATGATCTAAATGTAGCTAATCTGATTTCTAATAACGGTATCAGTCTGTATAGTGAATCATTATCTAGTTTAGATAATGTCATATCTTTTTCTAGTAAATTCTAACTTCATTGTTTGATTATATTTTCTCACCAGTAATGAAGTAGTGACATGAGTATAAGAAGCGATCATTTTTAACAAATAAGGCTAAAATTATAATGATATGTAATAGTCCTGATTTATAAGATGTGTTGAACTAGAACTTGTTATTTTTTCAGGTGAAATAGGCATGTATTTTCATACAGCATGTCCCACTGCCAGTACAAACATTCTAAGCTAATGCGTCATGCTTTTGATTTGTACTGCAGCATCATAAGCAAAGCATTCGTTGTATTCATGTACAGTACAATGTGTTCCTGCTGCATGTTATCACTGGAGAAATGATCCTGTAGCATGTCAGCATCGATTTTCTTTGCTTTTAGGCAATAGTGTTTTTATTTTGATTAGGTTTTTTTTTTTTTTTTTTTGCTCAGAGCTGTTCTTTACAGCTAACAAGTAGGATAGTGTATATTGATGTAATTTCAATGGCAGAATCAGGTGTAAAATTATACATTACCTCTGCAGATGAAAAATTGTAACGCATGCAACAGCTGCAAGGCACTGCAGGATACGCGCAATGGCTACAGATGGCTTCATCTGAAATGAACTGCTGTTGCAAGAGACCAATCATAGTGATCACAGGCTTACTGAGGGATTAAATCTGCACACACTTGTCTCTTCAAGGATCTTCTGGCTCATTCATTACATCTGAAAGCCCATAAGAGTCGAAAATTTTATAGTGGCACAGGACACAACATAACCCTTTTTATGTATGATTGTTAATCGGAACAGAAAAGAAAGTATGAGAATGAAACAAAAGAAAAAGAAATATTTCCTTTAGTGGATATGAATTCCGCTTTTTATGGATCCATGTTACCAGAGAAATAACATTGTTATCTGGATTAGGCTAATCCATAAAGACCAAGTGCTACTTTTGTGAAATTTTCTCTAGATTCAACCTGTTTTAAGTAATTTTTCTCCATTTAGCATAATATTGTATTTTTCATTTTATAATTTTTTCAGTGAAAATAGGTATTTTCCTAGATTTAATTTTCTGATTATGGATTCTATTCATTGTGGTGAGATTATATTTGAAGGTTAACTGAAAAACTGAAAATTAGGGGGGACATTTTTCAATGAAATCCATCATGAACTGAACATAAATCAAATGTGTCCATTCACTGCCATTGAAACAATTCCATGGGTTTTACTGGTGAATCAATGATGTAGAAGATGACAGTGACAGAGCTTCTGAATGTCCATACGTGTCATATCTGGTGACCATGAAAAGATGGCAAACTGTATTTTACAACAATTATTGACATGGATAGATTAGTGGATCAACAGTGTTTTACCTTTATATATCAGTAAATTATTTTGGTCGCTGGTGGATATTGGGATCAATGGTTTAAATTAACATTGAGAGAATTACAGGATATTTAACCCTTAAAGAAACACATCCATCTTTGCGGCCACTCCTCTATATTTAATGTTTCCTAAGTGATTTGGTTTTCTGTGAAAATCAGATAATTGCTTAGATTCACTTTACTGATTGAGTTGACAATTATAAAAGCTGCAAAACAAACCTGGAGGTTTCTTTACATCAAAAAAAGAGAACACTGAAACAAAAGTGAGTTTTTCAGTAAAATATATCATTAACAGAACCCAAGATGGATTTCGTTGTGTTCGATGTGGCAGAAAAATCACAGTGTTTCCATGGTGACAGTGGAACGTCTAAACGTCCAAATGAGTCACATCTGCTCAAAAACTATGAAACTGCATTTTACCTGAATTATTTAAAAGTATTACTAGGATTACTGGTTAAAAGGTTATCAAATATTTTAAGTCAGTCGATGCTTTTGGGCACTGGCTGTTAGTGTGTGTGGGTTAACACTAAGAAATATGTTAACATTTGTGATCAAACCAAATCTTGCATTATAAAGCCTCATTTTGTTATGATTATGAAAAAGTGCAATAACTTCTTTAAAACATGAACAGTTGTGCTCAGAAACTTACATACCCTGACAGAATGTGCATAGGACAGTCTTGAATTTCCCAATAACCCAAAGCATGAGACCAAGTCGACCTGTCACTGGCTACTGCAGAAAAAAGTGAAGGTGATGGCATTTGCATCTCAGTCTGACCTCAGTATCATTGAACCACTTTGGGGAGGTGTCAAACATGCAGTTCATGTAAGAAAACCTAAAATATGAAAGGAGCTGAAGGTGTTTTACCAAGAAGAATGAGCAGTTTTACCAACTCAGAAAATAAAGTGTCTGATCCACAACTACCACAAAAGACTAATATCTGTCACTGATGTTAAAGGAGCCACTACAGAGGGTATGTAAACTTATGATCAGGGTCATTTGGATAGTTTCTGTTATCAGCATGATTTAAAAAGAGCAAACACATTTGTTTATGAACAACAATAATAAGATTTCATCAAAACACTAGGCATGAGTGAAAGAAAATGTTCTGTATTATCATTCATATTCTCTGAAAAATGGCTAAGGAATTGGACATTTTGCGAGGGTATGTTAACGTATGAGCACAACTGTAATCTGTTTTGCAAGTAGTATAATATTCTTTGCCGACACCTCTACCAACATCTTTATTTGTGTTTTGACCATTAAATGGCTCGACTGTAAGTTAAGTACCTGCTGTTCAGCCCATTACTATGTGACGCTAACCTAAATTACAGCTTATTAACTGTTGTTTAATCATTAAACCAAGAGGAGACGCTGACACACAGCTGCTGATGGATGCTGTAGTTCTTCAAGGAGAAGGACAGTGAGGTGGTCGAGCTGCATTTCTGACTGAGCAGAGGAGTGAACTGATTAATAGTCTGTTTCATGGTGAGAACTGGCAAAGGCATCCTTTGGCAGCTAAAATACTAACTAGTGCAAACCATTTCGGCAGTTCCAAGAGGAAGGAAGAAACACTGGGGGGAAAAAATGCCTATCGGAGGGTAGACGAAGCATAATGACATTCGCACTGGTTTACTTTGCCAATTATCTTGACTTTCCAAGCAAAATGTATGAACTAATTTTTTAGGATGTTATATTGCACATGAGGCAAGATCCTGTGTTTAGCCTGCAAAAATCTCACAGCTCAGGAAGAATCTTTTTTTTTTAACCTATGGATGGTGATGCAATTAAGTATTTTTTTTTCTTCTATTTTTTTCATCTTATGTGTTATCATAATTCTTAGCATTCAGCAATAATGTGAAATTACCAGAATTGTGCCTCAGGCTTTCAGCAGAAAAGTGCTGTTATGGCTGGAATATTGAGTATAAAAAGTAGATGTGATTATTGTGCAGGACTATGTCTGGGAGAGAAATTGTGTCTTCAAGTCATGGATGGAGGAGGGCTGAGAGGCAGAAGGACATGCCGGTGGCCAGAAGGAACAAGATCCTCTCTGACCTTCGTTGTCATTGTCTGGCAGCGAAGGAAAGGATGGAGGAGGTCGTGGAGAAGAAAAGGGAGTTGGTGGAGATTTGAGGGGGAAAACAGGACTGGACTTTAATGATGAAGAGGAAACGATGAGGACAGAAGCACAGCACAAGACAGAGACACAGAAAAACACATAAAGACATCCAATGAGGGAGAAATACAATGATGAGGATCATGAGAATTGGAGGGTAGAACAGATGAAGAGGAGGGGGTCAGTTTTCTGGCTATTCATCATTGGTTTAGTTTGTCATCCTGTTTTGTTTTTGTTTTTTTTCCCTCTTTTTCACTGATAATACCAGGCAGAAAAGTCATGCGCGTATCAGGTATAAATTCGGCCATGCGACTCATTAGCAGATTAAGCAGGATGGCGAAGCTTGCGGAGGCCATTCATAGAGCGAAGCCAGTGGTAAGGGGTGAGGTTAGGGTTAAAGTGGATGGACTCGAGGACAGGGCACCTATAAAGGCATCGGTATGCTTCAAACAAAATGCTTATTGGAGAGTCGAATCCATTTCCTGAAATCCCCTCCTTCACATCTTTCCACAGACGTCACAACTCGGGGTGTTTACAAACCAGTTAGTATGAAGCACACGAAACCTTTAACATTGCAGCCGAGCACAGATCATGTGAGTCAGAGAACCGATTCCTGCCAATGGGCCATGGCCAGAGCCTCCAGGTGCCATTCTTTATACTGCTCATAAAGAAATGCTGGACAGTGTTGACCTGCTGCAGCCTCTGCCACAAAGTACCAGATTAGAGCACCTTTACCTCAGACAAGCCACCAACTGCTCTGTATGCAGCAGCTGTGGACATCCTCCCCTGCGCACACACACACACACACACACACACACACACACACACACACACCACGTTCACTTTAGCAAATATTACAGATATACCTAATGTGTCATGTCCCTCTGTGACTGCAGATACAGTCATGCTGAAGCAATGGAATGACATGGAAAAAGCCAACAGCACCACCAAGTGGAAAATCAGTGTGCAGTTCAAATGATGCAGTAAAACGTGGACGTCTACCATATTCATCATAAACAAAGAATGATGTGTATATGTACAAAATTATATATGTATTGTCCTTTGGATGTATGTTATACTGCATTTAAAGCAACAGTTCCCAACCTTTCTTATCCTTGCCCACATACACCATCAAGATTTCACTTGAAATGGATTTCATTTATAGTTCATTTGATTTATTCAACCTGCTCATCCTTGGTTATTACTATGAACCAAGTGATCAAGTGCAGAGTGAAGAAAACTATAGTTTGCTCAATTAGTACGTTTTAATATTATGGAAAAGCAAGAAAATGTGTAGAAATACAGTGATGGAAAAACATTTTTGTGATATATTGCATTCAAAATCGTTCATTAGTCACTTATATCTGCCAAGTGTTCTTCTTTTCTCCAAACTCACATGGTCCCTTCTAAATATGTTCTAGTCTGCTGAGGTCAAAACTGGAGGTTTCAGCAGAAAAAACATACAGGACATAACATGTTGAAACAGTCAATAATTTAGTTACATTTGTTTTTTTCCTTATAAATAATAATTTAAAATAATAATTTGCATGTGTTTCTCTGATACAACCACACCTTTTGAGACACAAAAAATATTTGTTCATGATCATTGGCGTCCAAGTCTCGACAGACTATGGTCCTGCGCACTGGAGTTGACACTTTCTGGTGTTTTTGTTTTTCCACGACTGTATACAAGGCGATCAATGAGGGGAGGGGGCAGGACCTGAGGTTGGAAACCATGGTGGGAACTTGTGTTTGTAGGTTGCGTGGGTCCAAGTGTGTGGTCATATCTGTATAAAAGTCCATCATCATGTAAATGATCTGAATTCTTGTGGGTTGGACTTAAAAGGGCTTGTACGTGATATACTGTATGCAAGATTTTCTTCAACAAACAGTGAGTCTGGCTGTGTCATAGTAGGAAAATATTCCTGCCAACACCTCAGTAGCTTTGTGTTTAACATTAGCTTTTAAGGTTTTAACAGTCTAAACATGAACCAGAGACTTTGTATAGAAAAGCTAAAATTGTCGTATTCTCATCTGTGTTTCACGTGTGTACGAGTATAAATATTTCAGGCTTTTTGCAGGTAGTGGTAGGTTATTTTTCTGTCTTTACATAGAGCCAGGCTAGCCGTTTCCTCAACCTTCCAGTTTTAACCACATTCTGACTCCAGCTCCTTGAGGGCAGTCCACACCAAAAGCAAGAAATATAGTCGTGCCAATATAAGTATCCAAACAAATCAGCAGAAACATTGTGGATGTGCCATGTGAGTGAACTTAGATTTTATGGAGGTAGATTCATACAAGAATGTGCAAAATGAACACCAAAGTAGAAATATTCAAATAAAAAGCACTTCTCTTATGTGTTGCTAAAAGATGTATGGCTATATCTACTTTTCAACATTTTAATGCTATTGTTTTTATTCTAATTCTTATTAGTAATAATAATACTAATAATAATAATAAGGTAAATAGAAGCTAAACCAGTTGGCATGCAGAGATAAAGGGATGTAATGTGAAGCTGTGTAAATTTGGATGTATACACAAACATTTTGGCGTGTTAAAAGAGAAAATGCACAGGTTAACGTAGTATTATTCAAGTGCTTTCAGCCATTAATATGCATTGGTTCATTGGAATGGTTTCATTGAATAGAACATAAGCATTGATCATAGGGGTGTGTATTGGAAAGAATCTGCCAAAAAGATACACATCATAAAAAAACTAGGATCATGATACAATACATTGCAATATATCACGATACTGCTAACAAGGTGATTTTTGATTAATTGATTGAATTTGTAAAGATTATTTCCTGGAAAAAATGTATTAGACCATGAATACTAAACACATATATATTTGATCAGAACACCATCTAACCCCCTATAAAAACTTTTAATTGCAGGATTTGCATAAATAAAATTATAACATGCAGCTTTACCAGTACAAAAAGCACACGCGTGAAAATAAATGGACAAAACTATATTTTATAGACTACAGTTTAAGATGCTCCTCAAATGTTCATATTCTATCAATTGTGAAGTGAATGCATTGTGTACTTTTCATGAATCATCCAACATCATTACATTATTTGTGTGCAATCCCAACAAAGGAACTAAAGTCTCCTGCTCTCAGATGGTAAAAAGTGAGTGTAGGATGTTTTAAATAACTATATTTATTTAAAAACAAAACAAAAAATCTACATGACTTGTAAAATTGCAATACTACTTTTGAGGTAGATAAACAAAAGGGCAAAATATCCATGTGAATAGATTAATAAAAGTGCTTCATGAACAAACAAAAAAAGGTGAACCTCCACTGTCTGTATTTTGAATGAATACCTAAAAATACAATAATTTTCATATCGATACAGTATTGTGAATTGAAATATCGTGCAACTGGTTTTGTGATACTGTGGAGCAATTTTCTTACTGTTATTAATACCTGTGCTTTCTTTATTTAATGAGCCAAAATGTGTCTACTGCCGTGTCTGTTTAGATTGGTTGTCAGTTACAGTATGCCATGGATGTTTTTAATCTGTATATTTATTAGTTATTGCTCTTGGTGTGGACAGCTCTTTATTGATTACACAGACAAGAGCCTGTGATTAAGTGTGATTTTACACGATTAAAAAGTGAATGTGGGGTTTTGTTTGACATCTTACAGATGAGGAGAGTGAGTCATATATATCTGTGCAGCCGCGGTGTGTTTAGTCGAGCTCAGCACAAACAATGGGACAGAAAAAGCTGCCAGCACAGCCACATTATGTGAAAAATATACCTTTTCACATCTTGTTATTTTTAGACTGAGTACCATATATGAAGTGACTGTGTGAAAGGTCTTGTCACCTCAAAAACAATCACATACCACTGCAGGGTGTTTTGCACCCATGCTGAACTCACCGCTGGTTGCAACTGCCCGTTGATACTCGCTGTGCGGAAAGGCGAGTTTGTAGAAAGACGCTTGTCCCACTCGCTAGGCCGAGGCTCCGGTACAGACTCCATGAAACTCCTCTTCAGCTCACTGATGCTAGTGTGATGACGCATGATCTCAGTCTGGGTTTTGTCCAGGTCCTTTAAACACAACACACATGTAAGAATCAGAGTAATAATAAAAAAATAAAATAAAAAAATAAAAAACACCTCAGATTATAGACAACAAATTAAAAATATCAACTTGAAGAACTTTTTAGAACAACATAACATTTCTCCATATGCAAACAATTTCTTACTCGAGATGCAACATGACATTTTCAATTGCATTTGGAAAAATGTGATGTTTTTCCAAATGCACATTCCTGTATTTGCCTCTGCTACATGTTCCAAAGTAAGAGTAGGTTGAATCCTTGACCTTTTAAAGCCTCTGGAAAACGAAATACACTGCATCCCTCTGATGTGGATATTGATTCCAATCTGGAATGTTTTCTGTGAGCTCTATGGTACAGGGTTTCAGACATAACATAATTAAGTCTGTGAAGTAATAATAAAATGTCTACTTAGTTGTTTTACCCAAATAAACTAGACTAAACTAAACTAGATATCCATAATCTGTCTACAAAAACAGAGATTTATAAAAGGAGGGTGGCAATATTTTAAGTGATATATTCCATGCATCTATACATCTTTCATTAGTCTTTAACTGCAGTTTTAAAGTCAGGGGTTATATTTTTGTCTCATATTAGGTTTTTAACAAAGAAAAGACAACATTTAGTGTGATACGCGGGCTAATGCTAAAGCTAGCTTCCGTTACAGTAATAGTTACTTTAATGTAACATTTGCGTCATCTATTATTAAATGGTCGAGTAAAAGTACTTCATTACCCACAGTTATATTCAAACTTTTCAATAAACAGAAGAAATGAGACTCAACAGGTGAGCAAATGAAGCCCACCTGTCAAAAAAAGCTAAATATAGCACAGGACAAAGCCCTAAAATTTTATTCACAAGTAAAGTTTTTTTGGAGTTTCAAAACCAGAATGACTCTTTTAGAAAGACGTTCACTTTAAATCAGCATGAACCTCTCTGAAGCCAGCGCTTTGTGAACACTGGTTGCATTAAGCTACACTTTAACAGGGCCAATTCTAGCTTTGTTGGGGTCCTTAGTAAGATGCTATTTGGAGGCTGCTAGTTGGTTAAACTATGATGAAGAGATAGCCAAATCCTTTAGATAATCTATAGTAAGATGCCTCATGAGCAAAACAGGCTACAGTTAAAATTAAACATCTGATGTTGAGCCACTGCAGAAATTTTAATTGATTTTATATTATACATAAAATACAAGGAAACCAACAATCTTCCAAATGGCAATAAATAAAACCACATTTGTTTCTGGAAAATCTTTAAATAAGAAAATACAACCACTGAGATAATGAATATGACCTACAGTAATAATACAACAAAAACAGATAATCAATGCAGTGTATTTTAATTATATCCTAGGCTTTTTTTTAAATATTAGGGATATAATAAACATAGCAATGGATAAAGACAGCATGAGGCTGAACATGTAGCTTTGGGGCCCTAAGTATTCACCCCACAGTTTAAGATAATTCTCCATTGACGTCGACGTACTTGCATATTTTTATGGCATATTAAGTTTTTTTTTTACTTACAAGATTTTGTGAACATATTTAGCCCTAGTGATGGTGCGGCTAATATTCCAAACTACTGTTCCATCAGTCAGTGCATTATGCAGTATGGCACTATTTAGGAGAACAACAGTAACAGGTCTATACTTTTGTAGTTTAGTGAGACACTGGACTTCTACATAATATTTCCTATTTTCTGCTACATTTACAGAGGCTTTAAAAAACAGAGGACACACACCGGGAGAGGATGACATGAGGTGAAGGTGTGCAATAAAAGAAAAACTACTCTATGAGCTAAGACTGCTCTTATATTCACATGGTGATTTGACAGGAATATTACCAATATTGATGTTGCAACTTTGACAAATAACTCGCCTATGAGTGTTTCCAAGCTGATGAAACCTCATGTCATCCCCTCTCCTCTGAGATCATATGAACATGACAAGAGTGTCATACAGTATTGGGATTTAACCAGGCCAATAGAAGTTCAGATTCACAAACACACAGTAAACACAGCACAGTGAGGGAGTGAAGTCCATGTGGTACATGACGTTACAGATCATGAGTCAGGAAACGAGACTGTGGTTGATCAATAAGTATGAGATGAGCAGAAGGTGGTGAAACAATGAACCCGAAGCAAGAGTCTGTGGGTGACGTCATTCACTGACAGACTGGTGCATTTTTCTCTCTAATTTACTCTGCAGACGTTGTGACAAAAATAGCTGTCTGGATGCTGAAACAACTTTGTAGCTGTTCTTGAGGAACATAAACCTGTCATCAAACTGAGTCACAATCATGATTTAAGATATTCTGGTCAGAGCTGTGATTGACGTCATTAGGGTCAGGGTTTTATTTAATTTAAAAATATCTCTGGGAGATTGTGGGTTTTTTTTTTTTTTTTTTTTTTTTTTTTTTAGAAATGCCAAAACTGACAGCCACAGAGGATTGTAGTACATGAGAAGTCACTTTATTGTATTCCTCACTTGCATCTTTTCCAGACATCTCATCTCCTTCCAACAAAGATGTAAAGGTAGAAGGAAAAGATGTGATCTGAGAGGAAATGAGACGTTCATTCCTCTGAGGCGTCGTATAAAGATGTTTTAGATGACAACAACACAGGGGATGAAATCTCAGGTGGCTCCAGCCTGCTGTGTAGAGATAGTTTATTGTTTTGAGTTTGTCAGACCAGCATTAGCACTGTAGTCTGTAAACAATAGCTACAGTATCTTTGGTTGTTTTGTGTAAACTACTGTATGAACTAGAGCAGAATTTTGTATTAATAGAGAAAATGCTGTGTTACAGAAAATGAACGTCACCATTCAGCATCTAACCTGGCAGATGCTCAGTGTGCTAAAACACAGTAGCCAATTAGCTATCTAATAGTTCTCTGTCAGCCAGCCAGCAAATGCATTTCTTTCTGCATTTTGTACTGAAACTTTGGCTTAAACACTTTTATGAGCTGAGCCAATTATGTCAAAGCTTTGTGTCTGTTTGTTTCCGCTCCAGAAGTTGCAGAGTCAGTTTTAACTTTCACCGTTATGAACAAAAATCGACTCCTGGTCATATAATGTTTAAAGGAATGAAAAGAAAAACAAGACAGAAAATATATCAAAAGGAAAATGAAGCTACTTGCATGTGTGTCAGACAGGAAAATAGTGCATGCCAAGCCTTTAGGGTTAAGCTACAAACAAGCAAGAAATGAAGAAAAAAAACATGTCAAAGTAAAGAGAAAATGAACATCCATGCAGGCAGAGAAACATGACAGCAAACAGATATCTGAAGACTGAAGATACAAACCTCCAACATTAAATTGCTATGTCTGATATAAATAGTTTCACCCTCAAGTTTCTTAGCTCTTTTCTGTGGGAAATGAGGAAAAAGGGGAACAGCGGATTGGAATTAATGCATTAATTCATTCCAACATCTTAATATCTGATTTGCAGTGGAATCCAATGAGTGTCACTGACCATGGCGATGGAATAAATCACAATAAATTAAAGAGCTTGTGGGGGTTGCAGGAGCACAGAACGTGGTTGCAATATCCAATGTGTCCAGTTCAGTGAGTAACAGGCAACAGATGAATCTACAGTTACCCTCACTCACACATACACACATATATACACACCAGGCATGTGCATGAAAAGCAGATACACAGTCAGTGTGTGGATGGAAGTGCAGGAAAGGCACATGCTGAGCAAAGCCTGGTGCTGGTGCTGCAGTGCAGTGGACTGAACAGGAGGAGGAGCAGAGTGTGTCTGCTTATCCGCCCCATTCTGCAGTAAGCATGGAGGAGTGACGTGGCACTGAAACCAATAAGCAACATCTACAGTGCTCTACTTAAAAATGCAATCACTTACAAGCAGTCGACTCAGGCCTGTGGTCGACTGACTGTAAGCTGGGGGCTGATCAAGCTGTAAAAACCTATGTCTTACCAGGTGTATTTTTGATACTTCTCGCCCAAATATCTCATCACACTTAAAATAAAACATATTCACCTAAAGAGTAACTTTTCAGTGAGATTTTAGAACTTATTTTTAGACAATAGATCTGGAAAATCTTATTTCAAGAAATCTTATCAAGATAATTCTTAGATTTAGAAGATAATTCTTAGATTTTTTTTTCTACAATTCAAGATGATTTTCTGGACCTTTTTTTTTTTTTTACCATATTATTTAAAATGCCCTTCACACCCTGATTTACAAACAATTCATTAAACACTCAAAAAATTAAAACATTAAGTCACCTGTGGAACGGACAGGGTTGAAAAAACACCATCCAATTATTTCGAGCGCCTACACAATGATTGAACAGTCATATGTCAAACTCATCTACCATTTGTCCCTCCACCTTCTGCACCCAATCGTTAGCATAAATCACTAGGAAATGCAACATCCCAAGTTGGGAAAAACATTGCTTTGCATTACTTGTGAACTCTGGTGGCATGGCTTCAGGTAGATGTCTGAAGAAAGGGGATTGGGCTTTTAAATCTCAAACCATTCTTGTAAGATCTTGTACACCCACTTTTAAAGGCATCATTCCATCGTTATTGCATTAATATTGCTGTGTTCTCCATTGTTATTAAATGCATTGTGTGTTGGTTCTCTTTGAATAAAAAAAACGTCTGAATTGTTTTGTTTCAAGCTATTTTGGAAGGTAGAAAAATTACTTGAGGTTGAACAACAGAGCTGAAAACTTCCTCTTAAGGTGATTATGTCTTATTTTAAGTGTAATGAGATATTTGGACCACAAATGAGAAAAATACATTCGTTAAGATTTAGATTTTTACCAGTGCAATACAAACAAGTGATAAAAAAAATAACCACTTTACAGACATTTAGCATGTGGTTGTTTACATGACCAGGTAAGTATCACAAAAACACAAAAAGTAAAGTGGGTCAGAGTTTTCCAACCAAACTCTGTTAAAGTTAGCATCCAATCCAACTAAACATCCACACAGACCTCATGGGGAAACTTTCCAGCAAGTTCTCTGTGGCTGTTTTTTTTTATTCTAAATTATTCTGCCCACTTCAAATGTTTACATATATTTACAGGTATTCGTTTGGTTTAGAGATTGCCATTATTATAATATCACCATTATTATTATTATTATTATTATTATTATTATTATTATTATTATTATTATTATCATCATCAATACTGAATAATGAAACAGATATGATCCAACAAAGTGGAAATACTAATTTTGAAGTCAACTTAAAAAATGAGCAAGATTTTGACCATACTTTTGACATTCAATCCGTGTACAATTCATTCATTCCTTTTTCAAAATAAAACCACAAATAAGACAATGAAACAAGTAGTTTCTTCATTATTTGTTTCAAAAACCAAAAATGAAAAAACGGGTAACGATACAGTTTTTCAGTTTTCCTTTTTGTGTTTAAATGAATGAAAAAACGGATAATTTTGACCCAGTTTTGACGTGAAGGAAAGTGACTAAACCGGAAATGCCCGCGACCCGCAGAGACAAAGATGGAAGCCTACCTCCTATTTCGGGAAAAAGAGGGTCACCCTAAGACCCGAAGATATGACCACGGAGAAAATTGGTGTCATGTCATACCATAACGATCTTCAAGTCCGGTGGATATGTTTCTTTGGGTTGTTAAGATTCACTTCCGGTTTACTCTATTTGCTTCAGGTCAAAATTGGATAAAACGAGAAACGGCCGTTATTCGTTTTTTCTGTTATTCGTTTAAACACAAAAATGAAAACTGAAAACACGCATCACTAGCCCTCTTTTAATTTTGTTTTTGGAAACAAATAATGAATCAACGAGTTGTCTTTTCGTTGTCTTATTTTTGTTTTTATTTTGAAAAACGAATGATACGCGGATTACATTCATCCATCATTTTTATTGATGTGATTTTAACTTTAATATCCAGTAATCCAGATTTGTTTCATGTATATTGAGAATGTGTAATGTGATAAGTCAGTCACTAAAACGTGGCTCTATAGTTACTATTATCTGTAATAGTTCTTGTGTTTCTGTTATTAATTCATTTTTATCATATTAATTATTTTTGTGCTACTTTGACCGAGATGCTTATTTCTGCATTTATCAAATTTAAAGTAAAG
Source organism: Siphamia tubifer (assembly GCA_020466265.1). NCBI lineage: Eukaryota > Metazoa > Chordata > Actinopteri > Kurtiformes > Apogonidae > Siphamia > Siphamia tubifer. Next base: position 20,036,176 of record CM035793.1, on the reverse strand, counting down.
CAAAAGATTATTCCTTTTTGATAAAGTCATTTTCCAAATTATTTTTTTTTCCAGCAACGAACTATTTCATATATGAATTGGGTCTCTAAAATTATACTGTCTGCTATTATGTGAAAGTATATATATTCTAATGGTCAAACAGAATGTAAAATTTAAGCATAAATTAAGGAAACTACTTTAATCCAGAAAGTACCAAGTCATCCTAAAGGAAAATTATTAACAAATTGATAAAATCTTCTCTCACTATGAGTGATGATATGTTAATTGGTACTACTGATATTTTTTTAACATGGAGATAAACTATTGGTATATATATATATATATATATATATATATATATATATATATATATATATATATATATATATATATATATATATATATATATATATATATATAATATAAAGCAGTATATGATCAGAATGTAAATCACTGACTTGATAAGATTTAGAGAAACGCAATAGTATTCTTGTTCATTATACAGCCAATAATACATTGCTGGGGGAACAGCTGCTTTAAAAAACAGTCTGTATATTATTTTGGTAATGAAAAATACACCCGTTTACATCTGGAGAAGACAAAAAAAATTCCGTTATACAAAAACGCACACATCAAGCAGCTGCAGTGAATGAATGTGACCAAATAATAAGTTGCACAACAGAAATGTTATCCAACAGCAGCATCTTGTACCAAAAGAACAAGTAACACATGTAGCCAAAGCTGATAAAACAATCTCATCAAATGCATCCAGCAAGCAACTGTTGGGGGGAATAAAAATACAGAAAAGGAAATTGAGGAACTGATGTACAAGTGATGCAGGGATGAGGATGGTGAGTCAGCAGAACACTGATGAAGACTATCCTAACCTTCCTCACTCGCACCATCTCCGTCTTTGTTTTGTCCTGAGGGGAGTGCTGCTCCCCAAACCAGAGGAAACATACATTATTATTGGGATTTGATCACAACTTAATAAGCAGTTACACAGCCTTGACTTAAAACCCGTAACAGAATAGAGACCAGTACTTAAAATAGTGATCACAGCTCATAACAGATGATAAGGATGGCACATTTTTCCATAAGTGTGATTATCACCACACAATTGATTCCTTTCGCTGTTTTATATAATACTTTGATTAGAAACTGATGATCAAACTGCAAAAATTTTAATTGTGCCAAGTGTACATCTGTCATTTCTAGTCAAAATATTTCATCACACTTCAGACAAGTGGTGCCCAGCACAACAAACCCCGCCCCCTTGCACACATTTTATCTGAATTGTCCTATCTCTTATCATTGCATCAGCAAAAGCAGCAGTGAATTTAACATGACTGTTTATACAACTTTCAAAAGCAGATACATAATTGGACATTATTTAAGGACAAATAAAATATGAACGTTTATTTTGCATTTCCTTACTTAATAAAATTAGTCTAATTGAAATTCTATTTCCCTGTGGTTGTAATGTGAGAAAAGCCTTTATTTTTAACATTTATCAAAATTTGCAGTATGTCAAAAATCCACTTTTGTATTCTTCAAGCATTATTCACAAATTATATACATTTAAAACACAATACACATGTCTCAATACACACTGTTGCCCATGAAGTTGTAATAATTGTTTTCAAACATTCGTTACACACATCAGTAATCACCCTGGAGTCCCAGTTACACTTTAAAAAGGAAATAAAGTGTCATGAGCACAGGTAAAAGTATTTTGTTCCAATATTAAGGATGACAGTGTGTATTCAGACAATGGGTGCATGCTGTTTTCTGTCTCCATTCTGTCATATGTGTTTACTCCTCTACTGGTACCTGTACCTTTTCTATACTGCATCGTGTGTATTCAAGTACACATGCCTGCAGGATTTTGATTCTCCTCATCTTTCCACACATCAACACTGCTTCGGTGTGATCATGCAGTAACACTCATGTCAAAACAAACAAACCTGGCTCTTCCTCTCTCTTTCTCCGTTGGCTGCAGTGACAGAGGGGGAATGCCTCCGCTCTCTCCTGGCCACTGTCTGAATGCACAGACACAGCTCATACATCAGGATCCACTCGCAGTACAACCGCCAACAACATCTTCTACTAACCTGTCCAATGCAGGGTGCTTGTTCTCTAATCAAACCTGCAGTGTTTCCAATGACAGGTCGACTTGGTCTTACAGTATATTTTAGGTCATTGTCATATTGGGACATTCAAGGCTGTCCCATATGCATTCAGTGAGGGTATGTAAACTTATGAGCACAACAGTACTTATGTGCCTACTTTTTTGGTGATCATTGTACCTGTTTATTTTAATCAATACTTGAATGAAAAATTTGTAGTAAAATACGTTTTACTAACATGAAAATCACAAAAGTGTATAGATATTACACTAACCAATATCAGTAGAATCATTCTAGTAGTGACCTATATTGGATTTTTTTGTATGCATTCCTCATGTATTTCTTATTGTACCAGATTGTATGCCTTTGAACATACTCCAAAATTCAGCACTGTCTTTATTAAGACTTTAAGTTATGGAAAACAGCATTCCATACTTTAAGACTTTCAAAACCTTCCAAAGCACCCTGCAATGTCTATGCATAAACTCTTAATAGTGGCTACACTTAAAAAAAAAAAAAAAAGATCATTAAAGATAGAAACCTGAGGATTAGAAAAGTTGGACTGGGGGATAAAATAATAATATCAGAGGTCACCAACTGTGATCAATATGTAATTTGAAAATATGATATAACATTTTGATCTTAAAGGTTAATTTAACATTGTGTAAAATACAACATGAGTAAAATACTGAAAATAATTTCACCATTATAATTATTTTGAATGTTCTACCACTAGATTTATGATCAGTTTTAATTTTTCTTGTTCATTTTCTAACCATAAAAGAAACATTGCTTGGTTACTTTCATTTAGAGCCAGCCTTTAAACTCAAACATTAAAACAATGACATTACTAAACTTTAATAATGATAATTATACTTCTCAGGATAACATTTTTGTCCACATTATTCAGCCGTTCCCTCAAGGCAGTAACTTCATTATTTAAACTCATTATTTCCTTCTCATTACATTTAAGACTTGTGGGCCGTTTCTTATGACTTCTATTGTAAAGAGAAATGAATACAGGATAAAGTACAACAAAGTGGTCATTATAGTGAATATGACAGAGTGATGGAGAACTCTGCTATAAAGACCAGCCTGCTATACTTGATCTAACCATTTACCCACTTACTAAATAATTTAATAATTTTACAACAAATAACCATTTCATTGATTTAATAATAATAATAATAATAATAATGTCCCCAAGCCTCATGATCAGAGCTCATCTCACATTAATGTTTTTTTATACAGACATAATACACTGTAGAATACTGTCATTAAAGAGAATCAACTGAGCAAAGCAACATAATGAGAACTTTTATAGTAAGAATGTGACATATTTATATACCATAAATCCAACACATCTCTTCCTGTTTATTAACACACACTCCAAACAGGAAGTTGTGACAACCTGTGCAGAATGCTGCTCAAACCCACCTTGATTTCTGGAGTGGACTCTGGTCTGGGGCTGTGGCCTTTGGTGGAATCAGCCGGCCGACTCTCCGCCTTTAACTCCGTCTTCCTGTCAGAGCGCCGACCCTTGGATGTAGAGCCGTCGTGGTGGTCAGCGCGATGCAGGCTGCGTAGAAGGGGCGAAGGGGTCACATCCCCGGGAGACACAGGGGACATGACGGGGGCACTGACGGGACGACTTGACCTGTTGTCAGGAGTGGACGCCATGGCTATGGAGGACAGAGATTGGAAAATATATTTAAAATATGTATTAATTAAATAAAACTGTTCAAAATAATTTTATCAGGATCAATATAGTTTATTAATCCCAGAGGAAAGTGATGCATATTACAGTTACATCAAAATATGTTCAAGACAAACATACAATACATTATATAATAACTAAAATAAATATACAGTTTTTGTTCATAAATTTAAATACTCTGACTGAATGCATATGGGATGGTCTTAAACATGACAATGAGTTGACCTGTCTTTGGCTACAGCAGAAAAAATAGTGAAGGTGAAAGAGTGTCCATCTCAGTCTGACCTCAGCATCATTGAGACACTTTGTCAAGGTGTCAAACATGCAGTTCAGAGAAAACCTGAAATTTTAAAGGAACTGAAGGCGTTTTACCAAGAACAATGGGCAGCTTTAGCATCTGAGAAAATAAAGTGTCTGATCCACAACTACCACAATAGACTAACATGTGTCACTGATGTTAAAGGAGCCAATACAGAGGATGAAGAACTAGGGTATGTAAACTTATGATCAGGGTCATTTGGATAGTTTCTGTTAGTATGATATTCAGTCAGTCATTCATATTCTCTGAAAAATGGCCAAAGAATCACAAATTCTGCTAGGGTATGTAAACTTATGAACCTATCTGTATATAAATACAGTTGTAGATAGATAGAAAGCTTTCTTGTCATTTAGCATGTCACAGCAAATGAAAATGTATTGCAGTTCCTCCAAAAAGTAGTTCAAGCTGCTGCTTTTTTTATAATGGCATCACCACTGACTCAGAATCAGTAGTGCAAGTGTGTATATATATATATATATATATATATATATATATATATATATATATATACACACACACACACACACTTACATTAAAACATAACATGGCAAACATGGACCGTGGACTGGACCAGACCGTGCAGGCCTTTCTGTGTGGAGTTTGCATGTTTCTCTCCCTGTGTCTAGATGGGTTTCCTCCTGGTGCTCCGGTTCCCCCATCACCCAAAAATATGTTTGTTTGGGCAAAATTCTCCAGGCAGGTGATTCTGACCATTAGCCTGGCTCTACAGCTGGAGATGGGTCCCCGAGCGCCACACATGGCTGCCCACTGCTCCTTACAGGTGCCCCAATGGCATGAAGGATGGGTTAAATGTAGATGACAAATTTCATTGTACAACTTATGACAAATAAGGTACTTTTATGGACATACAATGCATACAACATAAACATAAACATATGTGCAGCATAATGAGCGTTTCTTGCTACATTTGTTGAACCATCAGCCCGGAGATATTTTTCCCCCAAACAATAAAAGCCTCATCATTCACTGTTCAGGGCTGAAAAATGGAGCTGAATTATATTCTCTCCTGTTACCTCTGTTCTCATGTGACCAGCTCATCTTAACCTGCTCTTAGTCTTTGCTACTGCAGCATCTGCTATGTGCCAGTGAACAGTACAGCCCCACACTGAGCATCAAACCAGGAGCTGCACCCTGTTATATGCTCTGCTTTAAATAGCATCAGCCCAGTCATACACTAGACATATATACATACATGTACATGGCCTCATTTTCCATATCAGCTCGCTTCTGCACCCTGAATTAAACATGGAACATGGGAGTGAGCAGTCAAACCAGATGAACAGTAAAAAGAACCTGAGCGGTTAATGGAACAGCCGTACACTTGAATCAGTAACAAATGTTCTACATGGGACTTAAAAGGCCAAGAGCATCCTCCACTAACGCACAAAGTTATTTCAAGCTGACAGTGGGTTAGTGTACTGTAAATGTGAGGGCAGGACAGTGTGGGATTGAAGTCCCATAGGAGGCAACAGTGTTTAATGCAGGGTCAAATGGGGAGTGCACTAGCACAGGCTCAAATACAACAGATCACAGTCTATTTATGAACAACTGAATGGCTCTATTTGCAAAAATTACAACATTAAAACATTTATTTAAAAAAAAACATCGTGTCCAATGATTAGAGGGTAAACATCTTATAGTGCAGTGATTCCCAAAGGTTTTTTTAGCTCCCCATTTTAACATTATACATTTCTGCAGACCACCAGACATTCAAAATGGATCCTTTTTTGTGTTTTTTTTTTGCTAAATCTCCTTTGTTTTTGATCATGTAATAGTTTGCTTTACTATTTTTGCAAAAATATGTTCATTTTAGTGGACATGTAGTCTATATAATATATATGATGGACAGAGGCAGAAAAGCCAGGTATAGATTACTGCACAAAGTTCAAATTTGATTTTCCTTAGACAGAATATGTACAGTCAGTCCAGCTTATATTTACAAGACTGACAATTAATACTGAACTAGAAAAGCACTCAGAGAGCGCAGACCTCTGCCAAGGTAGACCCTCCCCCCTCCCGGATCACCACCAAAATGAAATCAGTTCTTCCTGTTCACATTTCCAACATATCCTCAAAATTTCATCAAAATCCGTCCATAAGTTTTCGAGTTATCTTGAACACAAACAAACAGACAAACAGATAAACGCCAGCAAAAACATAACCTCCTTGGCGGAGGTAACAAACAATAACTCAAACTATGGATTATGAAAGAGCTGCAGCATCTGAAACTGACCACAATGAACATTTGACAGATAAACAGTACAGTTCAGTTTCAGACTCACAATTTCTGCAGCAGCTGCGATAAGTATACAAGGTATTTTGGGAAATAGTTTTGTAATGTTTCAAGATGTTTTTATTCCAAATGTACACACTTTGAAAGATTATTCACCCAAGATCTCCAAACTGACATGTGGTCATGAAGTAGGACAGCCTTTAGCTACACTGGAAACAATCTAAATCTTACCAAGTGAATTGTTTCCATTTCTAGACAAAATATCTCAACAACCTTAAAATAATACATAATCACATAAAGAGGAATTTTTCAGTGAGATATAAAGAAATTATTTTTAGACAATAGATCTTATTTCTATTTATCTTATTTCAAGATCTATTGTCTATTCATTTGTTCCATTGCCATATTTGTTGCTTGAATTAGAATTAGGATTAGAATAAAAATTCCAATAGAACATGGGTAATGATTTTGGTCAGATGTATATATGTAAATATGTATGCATGTATGTGTATGTACGTATGCCCATTTCAACTCAGCAAAAACAACAAAACTAAAGGTGATCTAAGACTTTTCCACAGTATTATATAAAATGCTGAACATGAATAGAATACACCAAGGTTTGGACATTTAGTGAGCAGCACTGAAACCCCACACACTACAGCAACAAAAACTAAACTTCTGGAGACACTTTTCACATACTTATTCCCTGTATAATATAGGAACAGCTGAATTGCATCCAAAAAAAACTGCACAAAATGTCAGAAACAACCCACTCACTTCCAGACATTGTTACACAAACCACCCGGCACTTTGTCTGAAACAGGCCGGGGCTCATTAAACTCACTGCCTGTAACTTCAGGCCTCATTGGCCTCCTGCGACACCTCCAGGACTGTACCCCTGTCCCGGTTCAAGTGTTCCTCATGGTGACAGAGCAGGAGTCTGTGGGAGAGCCAGCAGCTGATTTCAGTTGCAACCATGTCATAAGAGAGCAGACGGTGATAGAGCGCCTCAGGGGGAAGAAGATTTATCACTTTGTGACACACTAGAGTGATCTGAGTGTATACAAGAAGGTCCAGTGCTTCATTTATCTTCTAAGATGAAAAAGCACTGTCAAATCGTCAGTGTCAACAATTCTCAATAAAATGACTTTAAAAGCCGTTTTATGATGATGAAATACTGACAACATTCACAGTATTCCATAAGATTTACAAATGTTGAGACTATGCCTTGAAATGAGAATGAAAAGTACATATGTTAACAGTATTACTTTGGTTTGTGTCCAAACAACTGCGGAAATATTACTTTTTAGCTGTGCCATTATTGCAAATACATCTAAGGCTAAGAATTTAAATATTATAGCAATACACACCTTCTTTGTGTTAGCTTACTGCATTATACTGTTATGAAACAGAACAATGATTCATGTTTTTCGACAAACTGTCATAAAGATATTATGTCCACAGTATGGACCTGGATATTGAAAATCTGTGAAAATAAAAGCAAGAACAAGGAAAAACACGGGCAGAAAGTAAGAATGTCACAAGCCAAAAGGGAGACAGATGGGTCATTAACAGCGAGGGCGGCTGCTGGAGGCAGTCTGTGTGCTTTAGATTAATCCGCCACTGGCTTCTCTGTGTTGTCAGCACAACTTACAAAAACACAACGTTATATAACTTAATGTGCTTTTACCATACAACATATATAGTGGAAATGTAAAGTAACAGCAAGAAAAAAATAGAAATGCACTTAAAAGTATGTAGTATATGCTTAGCGTATGCCACATGTGTCAAACATAAAGCCTGGGGGCCAAATACGGCCCACCAAGGGGTCCAATCTGACCCCTGAGATGAAAATGTAAAAATTATACTGTTATCAAGTAATCAAGGAAGTTCAAATCATTTCAGGTCAATTCAATCTAAAGTGGATGAGATTAGTAATATTCTGTCATAACCTAGAAATAATGGAAACCAACCTTAAACTAATTTTCTTTTGTATTTTAGTATAAAATAAAGTCTAACCTTTTTTCAAAATAATGTGAATGACCTGAAATATTTGTGGAATTTTACCAATATTCAACCCGTTACTAAATGTTGTGCATATTCATAGATCTACAAGTTGTGATGCACATGTATAAATGATAAACTAAACCATAATATCATTAACATCACATCTTAAGAATTTACAGGTTGTTCGTATTCATGTTATGTTCACGTACAGTTTGTAGATACAAACATTTTTATTGGAGAATTTAGCTTTTTATTTTCCATTCACGAACACATATGTTTTTGGCCTTGACATTATTTTACACATTTGTATCCTATTATTTATATTATTTTACAGGTGCAGCCCACTTTATAACATATAAGGCTGAATGTGGCCCCTCAACTAAAATGAGTTTGACACTCCTGGCTTATGCTGTCGGAAGTGACAGCTAAGGGTATATCCCCAAACGTCCCCAATCCTTAATGATGCCATGACATCAGGCACCCCAAAGATATTAACAAAAGAGTGTTTAGTGATTTTAGATGTTTGAGTGGCCTCCTGTGGGCAAAAGTTCTTCCTCTCCATGATATTCATTAATATGGAAAGCATGGAATTTGTAAATCAAATATCTTAGCAGTGGAGCTGGCTGAGCCAGTGGTCAGACTAAAAATGAATTCATACTAAAAATGACACTCCATTTGGGATATAAAATAAGATATTCAGTAATTTAATTAAATAATTTATTGCCCCATGTGGGAAATTTGTTGTAGGCAAGAGTGCATGGGGCTACAACACCATACATAGAACATCATATAAACAAAAAGACATCACATATAATGCATGATTGATAATAACACAGCAGACATGTGACAAAAATATGATGACATAATATGCTAAGACTAAGTAGAGAAGACACCACCAGTAGATAATAAGTAAAATAAAGCTGGTTCACTGCCCTTAACCTATGTTAACATGTAATACAATCATGGAATTAAAGTAATTAAGAGCAAAAATGCTCAAAACGTATATGAATAATGTATAGTTGATGGTTGTCAACTGGTCTGGCTTCAGGACCATTATCAGCCCTCAATGACATGACTCAAATTTTAATTGACTTCATTTTATCACCGATGTCTGAGCAAAGCCCATCTGTCCCATCTGGCCTTACATATTTTCTTGAAAAAATAAAAATAAAAAATAAAAAATCAGAATTTGTAGCAAAGACAGAGGTTAGGACACACCTAAATATTGAAAACGGAATGAGTACCCATTTATTTAAATTACATCTGGAATGGGAATTAAATTGAATAAAAAAAGGGCTTGTATTTTATGCGTTGGATGAATGTCCTGATAAAACTCCATACATTTTGAAGACATTCATGAAAAGTGATTTACCAGAGCCTACATTTTGTAATGTCATCTGCATACACTGCAACACGTTATATTAAACACTTCTTAAAATAATACCTCATAGCTTCTCCTCCTGTTTGATTATCTGGCATAAAGATTGAATGAACAAATTTAACAGGGTGGCACTGAGAAGGCCCACCTGCCAACAGCCTCTTTGTGGATTTATAGGGTTAGACAAACCATTTATTTCTTACAGTTGAATTTGAATATGCATTTTATGATGCAACTCAAATTGTTGAAACTTAAATGGTGATGGCATATTACCTTTAACAATAGATTATGTACATTTAACCAAATACAAAAATGTTCAGTTAAACATTAAAGGCACAATGAGTCACTTATTCATGCATCAACTCACTGAGGTTTTTGTCTTCAATGTAGATAAAACCATATCTGATGTAGTCGTCATACCCAGGTTTAACCATGGGTCTTCTTTTATGTGACATGTCTGATGTTAATTAGCATTACAATACATTATTGCCACCTACTGTTGGGGACTGTGAATGGACAGTGTTCATCTCCATAAAAATAAAGCAATTAGAATTATTGTTTGCCCATACGATGTCTAGGACCCACTTCTGGGTCACGACCCACCAGTTGAGAATCACTGGGTTAAATAAGACAGGATATGAACTCTTTAGGCACTGGAGTTTCTTTTTTTAGATACACAATTGTAAGATATTTCAAAAAGTTGTCTGTTGTATTCAGTGTTGTTTCCAGCCACAATATTGCAATGTTAGTGCTTCTATTGTTTGTTTTTATTGTAGTTTTTTTTATTGTAGAGTCAGATTTTATTGTACTATTGTATTTCATGTAAAGCATCTTTGAGTGTCATGTAAAGCTTTGTACAAATAAAATGCATTATTATTATTATTAAAGGATTAAAATTAGCAAAATGCACCCATCTCATATCACAGGGTTCCTACACATATTTCAAGGTGAAATTCAAGCACTTTCTCAATGTTCATTTTAAATTTTTTTGAGCATAGTATCTTATCACTGGGGTAAAATACATATTTAAAGGAATGCATAGTCTCATCGTGATTATTTTTTATCACAATTATGTACTTTGTATTATGCTATAAACAACTAAAATGCAGTTTAATAGCAGCAAAAAGCTTACAAATAAAAGAGCACAAAGTTTTATCCAAATAAAGGAAGATACTTGGTGTTCTTCAGACAGTGACAGATAAAGATTAAGACAAGTGGTGCCTGGCACAACCCCCCCCCCCCCCCACACACACACACACATTTTACCCGATTTGCCCTATCTCTTATTATTGCGAAAACACATTTTTGGCAACTGTGACCTGGACCTTTGACCTACATTCACCAAAATTAAATAGTATCTATTCTGGACCATCTTGCAACAATCCTGAAAATTCCATGGAAATTGATGCAGTAGTTTTTGGGTAAACCTGCTTACAAACCAACAAAGAGACAGACAGACCTAAACACAATACCCTTCTCCCCTTCAGGGGGAGGGGTCATAAAAATGCACCTGAAGTCGACCTGAGGGCACTTGATAATTTGCTTTTGACATGAAATTGTAGTTTTCAAAATATATCACTTATCTGTCGTGATGGAAAATGACACTATGTATTGTTTTGATCTGTCACAACATTTTAAACTCTCCTTTAAATTACTATGCATTTGTTCTATACCTAGTTTAAAGTAGTTTTTGATCACATGGCATTTGTGTTTCTGCTTACATGAGCTGTTTAACACCTAGCAGGAAGCAGCAGGAGACCATGATAAGAGAGTAGGCATTTGGAGCATTTCCTGTCTCTCCTTGTGACGTAGAATCCCAACTGTTTTCATTTGTGACTGAATGAGAGCAGCCTTCAATAGCATCATGTTATTAAGACTGACCTGTGACTTATTTTGTAAAAGTACAGTTGTGACATTAAAATGCAACAACAAAGACAATCAGGAGATCAAGCAATATTTTAAAAATACGCTGTAAATAGGTTTGGCTTGAGTTGATATAATAAATAAATAAATAAATAAATAAACAGACTTATAGTTGTAAGCACTTGCACTAAAATTCAAGAATTTTACAGACCTTGAAATCACATTGAAATTCAAATATTTCCAGGCATTTCCAGCACTCATATGAACCATTATATCAGTGGTTTTCAGAAAGCTTTTAGCTTCTTTGGCTGCTAACACCCAGCCCACTCGCTACCTGGCATTCTTCTCCCCAGCTGCGTACCCTCAGGTCATTAATCTGCTCTGCGGCTCATCCAGTCTCATACCTGGCCCTAAGCCACAGTCCAAGTGGGTCCACACCCCAGCTGAGGAGCCCTCCAGCTTCATGCTATGGATATGAGAACTGACAAGCCTCCCACCTCCTCCAGCCCAGTTTGGAGCTATCTGGCTTTATTCCTATTCCTCCAGCTTTCACCGTTATCCTGCTCCAGTGTCTCAGTTCACCTGAACCTTAGATGAACCTCAGATTCTGTGCAGAACTCATCTGGGTTCTCATTTGTAGAGGTGAGTTCATCGTTAATGTTGAACAGCAGCTGACTCACTGCGGATGTGCTGTTTGGCCAAAACATTCTGTCATGCTTGTTTTGGCTTCCTCCGCAGCATAATTTAGCAGCGGGAGCTTCTACCATACTGTTTTAAAGTTTAATTCCATTTGCATATGTTCAGCATTCATTTGTCAAGACAATCATTTCTCCTAAAGACAGTGCAGCCTCTGCAGTAATGTGCTCTGTTAAAGGAAGACTACAAATGCCTTTATGTTTGCATTATTTAGCATCAATATCATTCTTATTTCATTGTATTTAACGTGCATTTGAGTTCCGTTTTTATAGATTAACTGAATTTGTCAAAACAAATGTCATGTTTTCTACACATATTCCAAATTGTGTGCGATTTTAGCACCAATTATTTGACTGGCAACATATTCTCACTCCAGAGTTCTTATATTTTCACTTCATGGAGATATTTTTGATGAGAGGGATAATCCAATAGACTCAGGCACAGAGAAAAAGGGTAAAGTTTAAGTTATAAAACAAATGTTGGGGGAAAGGGCTAAAGCGCAATAAAATAAAATAATTTAATATAAGCCCTGTTTTCCTCAAACTTCAGGCTAAAATGCCTATTTCTCAAAAAGGATGACAACTTGTGAACATTTTATCCTTTGTATAATGTTTTTTTATTCAGGTAAAATGGAGTTTCTCACCTTACTAGTGGTAAAAGATGTCATGTTTGCACTTCATATTGAATGTGTTCCAGGCCTAACATTTAGGAAAGGTGAGATGTAAACAAAAATAATGTATTTGGTAGAATAAGCATCTACATACAGCTTTCTAAGAAAGAAAATTAAAAAAAAAAAGAAGCTCACTAAACAGTTGTTAAAACGTATTATTTTTTGTGCAGTTGTTTTAAAACATCTGTGGTAAATCTGTCTCTTCTCAAATGAAATATGTGTACAATTGTAACATTAAATGAACCAAATTAAATGACATATCTTGATGTTGTCCTGAACTAGATGATGTTAAAAAAAAAACAAAAAAACAAAAAAAACACCACTAGAACCATTTCTAGATCTGGTAGTTTTTTATGTTGGGGAAGAGCCGACCTTCGGGGAAAGAGCATCAGCATTTGTCTGTTACTTAGTGAGATAACTCAAAAAGTTATGGATAGATTTAGCTGACATTTTCAGAAAAGTGATAAAAGTATGGTGGTGGAGTGGGGGGGTGATCTGCCTTGGCGGAGTCTGCACTCTCAGAGCTTTTCAGTTCATTATTGACATGTTTGATAAATCACTCTAAAATTTACAGAATTAACATTAATACCAATATCTAGGGAGTCACCCCCAGTGACCCTCACTAGGGTCACTGGGGGTCTAATCCAGCTACAATGGGTGAAGGCGGGGTACACCCTGTATGAGTGTCCAATTCATCTCAGGGCTGAACATATATAGACAAACAATCACTCTCACATTCACACCTATGGGTGATTTAGATTAACCTATCACTGCATGTGTTTGGATGGTGGGAGGAAACTGGAGTACCTGGAGAAAACCCACACAGACACGAGGAGAACATGCAAACTCCACACAGAAAGGTCTGGTGTGGGAATTGAACCGGGATCCTTCTTGCTGTGAGGCACGAGTGCTAACTACTGCACCACCGTGCTGCCCCATATCTAGGGAGTGAAGTTGGTAAATGCATTGTTCCTGTTTTAACTTCATTTCCCATCATGCAACATGGTACCACACTTCCCATCAACCACCATGGCCTTAGCAAAGGGATTGTAAGGCTGTTGTATTCCAATGTTACCAATATCTCCCAAAATACTGGTTCTGTCAACATGCCATTTTTGCTGAACTCTTCTAATTTCCCAGGTCTTTTCTGGGACATGTTCAACCACTACAGAGACAAGTCATCACATTATACATTAATCCATTTCACTGCAACCACTAATCTTTGGAAGTGTTCTTTCCTATACAGTAGCTGTAACTTGCATTTACTCAAGACATTTGATGTGATCTGTGGCTATAATTTATCTATAAAAAATAATTATGACAAATACATCCTAGAATAATGCAAACACACCCACAGATTATAGCATAGCACTTCATTAGCCTGACAAACTAGAGTCTCTACTGAACTTCCTCTAAAAGTATTTGGGTATTTTCAATAAATCATTGAAAAACATTTCTGGTTCTTTAGGCACATAGGGTCAAAAGGCAAATCATTTCCCAGGATAATTTAACCATTTCCAAAAGACTTGACTTTTTTTTTTTCCTATATGTTCTCCATGACTAGAAAATTGGTCAGTCATTTTCCAGGTTTTCCAGGACCCATATGAACCCTGATGACACTAGAGGAGTCCCAGCCTACCTCCATCCAGGCTTCGGGAGTTCCTCTTGCTGGACGAACGCTGGAACAGAGGAGCAGGTCTGTCGATCAGAGAACTGGCCTGTCTGGTCTGAGCTTGAGTCCGACCACTGTAGCGAAACTTGGAGCCGAGCGCCAGGAACTTCCTGGGAGTGGTGGCCATCTCAGTGGAGGTCAACCTTCACACACAGGACACACACACAATGAACCCCCTACTCCACAGGTGTCAAACTCCAGTCCTCAAGGGCATGTTTCAGATATTTCCCTCTTTCAGCACACCTGGTTCAATTAATAATCAGCTCTTCACCCACTTCTGCAAAAGCCTGATAATCATATATAATGGCTTCCAGATGTGATGGAAGAGGGAAATATCTCAAATATGCAGGACACAAAAACTGGAGTTTTATTACCCGGATCTACTCTGACTTTGGATCAGACAAAAGCAGCACTTTTAGATCATATCCAGACTATCTTTCAGACCAAAGGGTGTCTTTTGTTACTGTACCTGAAGAAGGTGTGATGCTCTACACACACTTTCCACAGCTTCTTGGCTGCCTTGTAATTGGGTAGTTTGAAGCCGATTGCACTTTCATATTGTTCAACCTATTGGGTGGAAAACAAATTTAACACCAGCATAGATTCAACTATAAAATAAAGAGCAACAGCAGTTGGAAGTGGTTTGTACCTCAGATGGTCTTATTTTAATGAAGAAGCTGCTGCGTTTATAGGAGACCTTCAGAACTTTGGGCCATGGAAAACGGTTGATCCTCAGTTTATCTTTGTAAACCATCAGACCACTGGAGCAAACTCCCAACATAATGTCCACACCATCCAAGTCCTGATGAAAACACACACATATTAAGTTAATTTCTTTCACTTCTTAGTCTTTTTTAGTGTTAGTCAAATGTTTGACAGAGAGAACGAGAAATAATTCTGAATATATGATTTTATCCTGAATGTAGAAGAATGCAAATACAGTCATGTCATCATAATGTAAATTGTACTTGCATTAGATTAAGTCAAATACATCAGTGTGAACGTCAAAACAATATTTTTCTTGGGAACCCCACTGCCATTCTGTAGGTGCGGTATAATAATAATGGACCACGCTCATATATTTTGGTCTTGTCCGTTTATCAGGCTGTTTTAGAGGAAGTGTCCAAAACAATCTGTAAAGCTCTGGACTTTGAGCTTAATATGTTTTTCCCCAAAACTATACCTCGAGTTCCCTTTGGAGATTTAAAGAAGAATGATTCTTATTTACTAAAGATTTTATGGCAGCCAGCAAGAAAGTAATCATGAGATGCTGGCTTCAAAAACATGGCCCTTCTGTGGAACCTTTATAAATTATTTGAATCAGTTGCACCATATGGAGCAGATCACTTATAATCTGAGGCTATAGAAGGATTTAGAAGGACAGTGGAAAAAGTGGACCCTCTTCTTGGTTCAATAACTACAAAAATTATACTGTTCCTGATTAACACACACACACACATATATATATATATATATATATATATATATATATATATATATATATATATATATATATATATATATATCATATATATATGATATATATCATTTTTCCTATGCAAGTTGACCTGCTAAAAGAAATTAAGTAAAAAAAAAATACATTTCACTTTTCTGTATTCTGGATCAACTTAACTAAACACTTATTTATATACAAAAGCAAATCTTGGGTTTTGTACACAATATAGGTTCAATTTTCCAGATTGGGTTATATCTATCTATGAAACAAATTATAATATATTTGGTGCTCTTACGGTTAACGCCAAAGATTGATTGGTTCTACGATATGGATCTGATAAATGTAACTAACATTAGAATGCATGTGTTATTGAAGCCACTCATCTGAAATTCATCCTATTCCATATAAATGTGCTTTTGAAAAATAAAGGATGTGATTTTATATACTTACATAGACTGAAAGAGAGGAGACACTGGCTTTTTATACAAGTTTTAACAGTTTATTGATCACATAGGGACTTTTGAGGGGGTAACCAAATCAACAAGCATTATATTTTAACACAGAAATAAATGTATGAGTTCTGGAATGTGTGTCTTGGTTACTATTGTAGTTCAACTGCATTTGCTTCTGTCTTTGAATGCATCTCCTTTGTACTGCTCTCCAGTCTCCACAGAGGGGCAGTATCCTCCTCTAAATGTCCCATCTTCTGTATTTGATTTAAATCCTTTTTCTGATGCAAACAGATTGACCTGATTTCTGCTGTAAAACCAAATGAGTCACATGCTTTCATGCCGTTTAAGCCAGGCAGGCACGCTTTTATGATGCTTAACATGAAACATAAACAACAAAGCAGCAGAACATATTGTGTTTTCCATCTGTGTAGTTCATCTGTATTACAAGGCTCAATCATATTTATAACTGACTTAATATTTTATTCAATCTATGAACTCATACTTCTGTTAAAAAATGCACTTGGAACATACCAATAACTTATTCTATAAAGATCCAAACAGCCACTGGTAACCAAATTATCTGCAGATCTAAATTGTTTAATACCTGCTGATGCATGTAAATAACTAGAAAAGCACTCAGAGTGCAAACCTCCACCAAGGCAGACCTCCCCCCTTCAAATGAAGAGAGGTCCACCAAGGAGGTTATGTTTGTTAGCAAAATTACTCAAAAACCTATGGACGTATTTTGAGAATATTTTCAGGATGTGTTGGGAGTGTCACAAGGAACAAATGATTAAATGTTGGTGGTCATTTTTAACAGTTAAGAATATATTTTGTTTTAAAAGTCACATTTTCTTCAGTTTATCTTTTAATTTATTCTGCACTTTGATGAACATATACATGATCAATGAATTAAATATCCGAAAATATATGATTTAAACTGAAAAAGGAAAGAAAATACAAATGATAATATTGTAATAAATCACTTAAGAAAGGTTAAATGGAGAAAAAAATTATTTAGGAACTTCTCCAAAAGTATCACTCGATATTTATGAGCTAATTCATGTGCTTTTTAGAAGTTTAATCAACTCTAAAAGAACTGGTAGTCAAAGCTGCAGAGGTGCTCACCTTGGCCAAGTGGAGGTCCACTCCATACATGGACAGTTTCTTGGCGTTTTCCAGGAACATCATGTCTGCCTGAGCCGGACTCATTGCCCTGTCACATCATAAAAGTTACTGTAACCATTCAGATGCTTGTGATATCATGGATTCTGCATCTGATTTTTTTGTTGACAATATGAAAACAAATGAGAAAATCAATAATTCCATCAGAACAAAATTAGTTCCATCTCCATTCCACACCATTGCCCTGCCTTTGGTAAACTGTCCCCATTTATTAACTAGAGCTTCATGGAAAATATTTGCCAAAAAAATAAATGAAAACATTATATTTTTACACAAAGCAGTGAAATAAATGTGTACAATCCAAATAGCTGAAGGTTCATAACTTTAAAGGAATAACAGATCAATAATTGAAAGTGCAGCAACCCAAATGTTTTCTTACTGAAGATTATTAGTATTTTTTAATCTGTGTGTATTTATGTGTGATGTGAATATGATCTAAACTTTATCTGATTCAACAACTGGATAAAGTCTGTAGTTTGAGCTCAAAAATAAAAATAACAAGAGCATTTTCTCATTTGTAGTGTAAATATCTCACACTTAAAATAGCAAATACTTACCTCAAGAGTAACTTTTCAGTGATATATAAGAACTGATCTTTAGACAATAGATGTTGAAAATAATTAAAGAAATCATAAGAAGATAATTATTTTTACTTGTTCCATCCATCTACTGTTTTGGTTGAATTAAGCAAAAAAAAATATCTGCCAATGGAATTAAATAAAGATGATCCTGGTAAGATTTCTGGAAATCTATTGTCTAAAAATAAGTTTTTTATATGTCACTGAAAAGTTACTTTTTAAGTGAGTATTTCTTATGTTAAGTGTGAGATATTTTGACTAGAAATGAAAGAAATTAGATTTTTACAGTGCGTAGCCAAGAGTGTATTTCATGTATAATGATAATAATAGTAACATCTACCTGATAACTTGGTCTGTATTGATTCAGTTTGGTTTTGTTTGTATTTTCAGTTTGTATTTTTAGTGACTACAGGTGTGTGTCTTATTCTTTCACAGAAGATGTTATTTTCACAATAAAAGCTGTGTGAAAAAAATGACCAATCTCTATCCACTGGAATGTTAGAAGGCTTTATTTTGTAATGGTAAACCATATCTTATATTTTTAGAAAACAACAAAAAGTCCCTTTTAACATTTTATTATGCTTTAAACTTCCCATTCTGTTTTCTGTTGCTACTATTTTATTTATTATATCATATTTTGTGAAAAAAAAACAGAACCAAGAGGCATCATTCACAAGATTTACAAATTCATAAACTGATTCTAGGTATAAAAATATTCAAAACCAAATGTGTAAATGAAGCTACTTCTGCCTCCCCTGTCCTATCGACCTCCTCTAACCTGTATGTGCGGTGCAGCTCCATCATCTTGTCCTCCAGCTCCTTGGTCTGACCCTGGGCCAGCTTCATGTTCTTGGCGTAGTCACTGGGGTGCACCTCTGGGTCGTACTCGCCCAACTCGGACTGCAGGGCGTAAGAGCCCAGCAGGGCCAAAGTGACGAAGGAGCAGGGAAGACGACCGTGCAGGATGTCTTTACGCAGCTGGAGACAAAGATAGTACCTGCAACACACAGGCTGAGGTCAATCTCAGTTAAAGGTCATTTGTGATCCAGATCCTAAGGCTGAACCTCATTTCACCCCTGACCCCTTCCCCTCCGTTTTGCATGTCCTCGTGTTAGGGGTAGGGGTGTCTCATTTCACATTAAGGCAGAGGGGTAGGGGGAGGGGAAAGGTTTATACCCCTACAAAAGGAGATTTTCCAGAGGCAGACTCCAAATGGGGTATGAGAAATTTCCCAGAATACAACGGCATTAAAAAAAATGGCGGCATCTACTAAAGAAGTACACAAATGTAGTATTTTTGCTCTAATTAACTGTTTTTAAGTTGTGATAACTGTTAACTATTAAGTTGTCACAATGTGTCCATAAAACGCACATGAAAAAAAAAAAACGGTAGTTATGTAAACGTGGAGTAATCGGTCGATACATAGCGTATATTATGCATACATTAGTAAAAAATATCCACATATCCCAGGAGAACACGACAACTACAGCAGCAGACATGTTTGGTTACATCTGTCGTTTTTGGTTACGTAACAACTGGTGGAGTGAACTGATGAGTGTTGAAGGGGTGTCCCAAATTAACAGGGTTCCTTTTCAAGCCCTACATCTGATAGCTCCATTTGAAGGGTAGAGGTAGAGGTAGAGGTAGAGGTAGAGGTAGAGGTAGAGGTAGAGGTAGAGGTAGAGGTAGAGGTAGAGTATCTTTATAAATATGCTCTTAAAAGTAAATAAATGTAAGAAAAAATCTATTTAATCCATAAAGACTCAAACAGTGATGGTGACAAAACTATCTACTGATCTAAAATATTTATTACCTGTTGATCTACTAATTCTAGCAAAACATTAGTGCATTAGTGTCAGTTTATTATCTTTTAATGGTCATCTGGTATGACCCATTCACCAGTGGATGAAGTGGATGGAGACACTTGTTTTTATGTTCAGTTATTGATAGATTTTACTGGGAGAAAAAAAAACACCTTTTCTTCAGTTTTCTATGGTTTTGATATACAATAATCCTCAACTTTAATCAAAGCTTTTATGCATATCTAAATGATAAGTACAATAAATATAGCAGAAAATACAGATTTTCACTGGAAAGAAGAAAAACACAGAGAACATTATTAAAACTTTATTAAGTGACTTATCACCCCTTATAATAGAGAAAAATATTCATTTAGGAACTGCCTCAAAAGAGCACTGGGTCTATAAGGGTTAAAGAATAATTATGTAGGTATTGAATTAAGATTTTCTTTTCATTGTGTTTTTTTTTTTTATCAAGTTTAACTATCAATAATAATAATAATATTTGAAGATGTGTATGATATAATATGACCGTTCTTGTCTCTTTTTAAAATAGAATGTAACCAGGCTTATGCTGTCAGAATTAACAGCTACAGGTATATCTCTGAACACCCCCAATCCTTAATGGTATCATGACATCCCCAGGTCATGACCTTTCATTTGCACTTTATTTGAAGTCAAACAAATAGTTCCAGAAATATGAACAAGAGTATTTAGTGATTTTTACCTTTTCAGTGCCCCCTTATGGGTAATCTAGAAATGGTACATCATCAGTTCTTCCTCTGATTGATATGGAAAACATGTCATTTCTAAACCAAATATCTTCCAAGTTATCACATTAACAGGAAGGATATTTGGTGGCGGTGGAGCAAGCGGTGCCAGAAGTCACGTCAAAATATAATATCCTCCACATTCCATTCAGAGAAATAATTACAGTGAGGAATATACTCAAATATAGCTCACTATCCACCAAGACAATAAACATAAAATGAAATAAACTGAATTCACTTTGACACTCTGTCTCTTTCAGTCATACCGTATATTATTTACCATGCAGTACCTTGTTATGTCTTCAGAAAGCTGAGCTGGATCTGGTGGATAGAACTTCACATTAAAGGTGAAATTATAGTTGGCCCCTTGAACCTGTCTGCGGATCTCCTTCGTCAGGTCCATCCACACCTGACCAAAAAAAAAGAAAAAAAGAAGCCGTAATCATGTCTTCGTCATCTTTAGGATAACTCACAACATCAATTCTGGTCTTTTTAAACATAATGGATGTTAAATGTAAAATGACATATTGTTTACCTTCATGGTGGGAGTCTCCCAGATGGCCAGACCATAATAATCCTTCTCCAGCAGGTTGAGGTGATCACACACTTTGTCAAACAGGTCCTGACCTCTGGCGTGTTTCTGGCATGGAAACACACACACACACACACACACACACACACACACACAGACACACAAGGTTTAGATTTGTTTAGGGCATGGATCGACAGCCTTTATTATACAACAGAAACTGAAAAACTAAATTATCTTGAGCCAAAACATATCCTTATAATGTATATTTTACCCCAAAGTGCTGACTGGTTCAGAAGTTCTTTAGCATTACTTTGTATGGAATATGTCAAGAACAAAGGTAAGTTTTGGTTCGTTTACAGAACTACACTAATGCCATTATAGTGTTGTACAGTACTGGTATGTCAATGTTTTCTGTGCGACGGAGAGTACAGATGAATACTGTCACTATCATAAAATATAAACTACTCTACTATTACTGCTACTACTACTGCTACTATTTTTAGATTCCTTTGGAGCATAGTCTACATTTTTACAGCTGCATAACTTCAGTTTGACTTTATGCTTTTGACAATAATAGCAAAATGTGTGTGTGTGGGTTTTTTTTGTTTTTTTTTTACATCGCCTTAGTGTTATTTATTTCCATATGTTTTTGACAAACCCACAAAGAACCAAATGTGGCCCCAGAGACACAGTTTGCTTCAGGGGATAAACTTCACACAAGTATATCAGCAAATATTCCATTTTCAAGCTTTAACTTCCTCCTTTTCATTTTTAGATCAATTATATTATGGGGCCCTGTTTTCTGTTTCCATAAAAAATAGAAGATTCACCTCCCAATAACATGACATATTAAATAATAGTGCTGTCAAATGATTAAAAATTCTACTCAGATTAATTATAGGGTTGATCTGGATCAATTTCCATTATTCATGGTTAAATATCATTCATTTTTAATCGATATTAATCACATTTAATTTTGCATGAGCAAACCAACTCAAGAAAGAAGGGAATTTACACGGACTTAAAATATTTAGTTTTAATAAAATAAGTTAAAATAGCTTTTCCTATCCAGAGGCCAACATGTTATTTAGCATCTTCCATCTTTATGGGTTGGTTTTTACTGTTTGTAACTACTGGATCTGCCCATTTGTACATGTGTGACTCTACATAGACAAACTGCCCAAAATGCATTGGCAGAGATTTTGAGTCATTCAGTGCTGCAGATAGGTTTATTACATTAAAAATTGTACCTAGTTTAGTCATGATGATGGATTAATCTGTGTTACTGCATTCATTTTGATAGTCGTGTATTTAATAGAGCTGATTCAACTCCATGGGTTCCAAGACCATACATTAGGCACAACGGAAAACTCTGAATATATGGTCATTTGAGACTACTGACTAAACTTGTCAAGACACTGCTGAAATGTTTCAGTCTCAGTGTCTAATATTTAGTTCAGACGTTGGTGCAAAAAGAGTGTGTAATCTTAAGCATTATTGAAATAATTAACTGGGCAAAAAATACTGAATAGGTATTCTTCCCATGATGAAATGTACACTTTTCACTGACAATTTATAACCTTAAAACATTTACATATCTTTAAACTTTCATTTTTTGCTTTTGTGAGCATCATAGAGAGGAAGATTAGAATAGTTTTTTCATTGCAGCTCCACATACAAAATGAAAATTAAAAAGAAAAAATGAATGTGAAATGATTAGTGTATTCCTAAATATAGTGCCTGTCATTTTTTCTTCTCTAATTAATGTCTGATATTATGTTAGGGATTTAAATCAGTTATTTAAATGAACCCAAATGGTTTGATTTCTGTTCTTTTTTTCGTCTTAATTGTCCTTCTAGATTGTTAAATCCATTTTTCATAACTATATTTTTTGGGTCATATATACATAAATGAACATTTGTTTTTGACTTGGTCAGACTGATTGTGTATCGTACCTCCAGCTCACACTCATATAGAGTGTCGTCCAGCAGGGTCACTTTGATCTCCATGGTCTTGGGTCGGCGTGGAGCTCTGGGAGTTTTGACCTCCTCCTCTGGAGTCTTCTCGTCCTTGTCTCCTGTGGTTCCTCCTTCAGGTCCAGACTCCTTCTCCTTCTCCTCCTCCCTCTCCTTCTCTTTATCCTCCTCCTTCTCCAGGTCAGCCTCTTGTCCTTTTTCCTTATCGTTGTCTTTGTTATTATTTCCACCTTCCTCCTCCTCCTCCTCCTCAGGGTCCTTCTTCTCTACCTGGACCACCTGGAAAACACACTTCCATTACAATGTGGGCTTATGATAACCACCTTCAAACATTTGCCTGTGGATCATATTTAGTCTAAAAACTGATTATTAGACAATAGATCAGAAAAATCCTGAATTAAGCAAAATATATAAATACATTTGAAAAATCTGCCATTGCAAAAAGTGAAAAGTGTCTTGTTAAGCTTTCTTGAAATAGTGCTTTCCAGATCTGTTGTCTAAAAGTAAGTTCTTATATCTTCCATTCAAGTTAGTCTTCACAAGATTATGCCTACATTTAAGTGAGATGACATATCTTGTTAGCCTAGCCGTGCTATATTCACGACATGTATTCTGCCCTACAAAGTAAAAAGGCAGTAACGGCATTTTTATTTTTTTAAATTTTTTTTTTTTTGCAACTTTCAAATAATTTTTTGTCATGTAACTAAATATCTCATCTCAAATGTCTGTCGTTTTGGAGAAAATTCGTGGGTGTTTGTACAGTAACTGCAAAAAGTACAAGTAAAGCAAAACAAAAAGGCAGTAAAGATCATTACTGTGTTCTTACCAATGTCCATTTAGGACCCTAACCCAATAGTTTACAGTGTGTCACTGTAGTAGACTGAAATAGATTATGTAATTAGCCTATTTTCTGCACTATAAGGCGCTCTGTCAATGAATGTTTTTATGAAGGTTTTTCATCTATACAGTAAGGCACATTAAGTGAAGTCGAAATCATGAGATAAAAAGTAAAAATTCTGCGATAAAAAAACTAAATTATGATATAAAAAGGCAAAATTATGAGATAAAAAGCCAAAATCATCAGATAAAAAGTCTAAAGTACCAGTCACTAAGTGCTACCAGAATTAATCCATATATAAGGTGCACTGTGTTTTTTGTAGAACTAGGTAATATGCAGTAACAATACGGCCTTATGTCCAATAATCTGTCCAAAAAACTAAAATAAACCTCCAGCATATCTGTCTAAAATATATATATATATCGGTACATTACATTGTATTATCAATACAGTATCATGAAATGAAATTTTGCAATATTCTGTATTGCAGAGCCTATATTTTCTTACATCCCTAGATGCAGCCATGGAAAAATGACTCAACCATCAAAAACAATAGTTATATAATCAAGTACTAACTTCTGCATGTATAGGGACTAAAACAGTCAGATAAGAAAACATGGAATGAACCAAAGGACTAATTTTGTCAGTATAAGGACATATTGATGTAAGAACTAAAGTGATATTTTGGTTATTATCAATAAACTACTATGAGCTATTTTTGTTATCATTATATTTGTCCAAACTCATGTAGGTTCAGTTGTCCCATGCATTCAAATATGTAATGTCTATATTTATGAAAAAAAAAAGAGGAAAAATCAGTTTTCTGTAAGTTATGCATAAATACCAATTATATAGAATAGAATAGAATAGAATAGAATAGAATAGAATAGAATAGAATAGACCCCCTTGAAGTTGGCTTGTCTCTACTGCAACATAATCAGCTCACCATAATAATTTTCTACAAAGGCTATATATTAATTTAATTAATTCATCTGTATTAAACATCCAGATACATCTTATAGAAATATAACATTTTGGCCTTGTTAGCATCCATCCACCTCATCTACACATTTTGCAGTCATGTGACTACACAGTGCACCAGCCTCACTGCCTGGACAGACTCCAATCATTTTTATTGAAGGTGCTTATAATACTCGACTGCACACAACATCATCAATATGCATCCCAGACCAGACATGTGATGGCATCTGTGATGTTATTTTTAGACCAAATATTACAAATGGTTTAGAAATGTGGCTAAAGCAGCAGGGTTTAATAGTAAAGCCCTATCTATTAAACAATCATTAGAGCTGTTTTAGTCTATTGTTCATTCACCAATATGGATTAATATGTCTTACATTTGGTTTAGTATGTTTTATATGTGTAAAGTTTCAGTTGTGAATGAAAGTAACTTCAGAATATTTGGTTATTTTTCTTTACATCACAGTGTTACATTTGACAGGACTGTTTCACGCTTTCTCAATATTACATTAAATGTAAAACCTATAGCTTAACAATCCAAATGCCACAGGGTTTTTATTTCTCATAGCCTTCCATTAGTGACTGTGACTGCACAGCTTTAAAATGAAGACCTGATCCAGTCCATATACTATAGTTCCTGTACAGAATGCATTGATCTTAATCTGTCCATCCATTTTAAAATAGCACATATACTGTAGATAGTTGTGTGCATATTATTTCCCAGCCTGACCTGACCCTCAGCACTGCTGACCGAGTGCTGATCCAGGGCGACCTCTCCTTCTGTCCTCAGCTCTGGCTCGGGGTCAGCGATGGGGGCTTTAGCTTCTTCTTCCTCCTCCTCCTTCCCCTCCTTCCCTCCCGCGTCGCTCTCACACTGTGAACGCCTTTTCAGGAAGGAGGAAAAAAGTCGAGAGAGGCCACGGCCAGCAGAGTTACGGTTGCGAGGCCTTAGCTGCTCCTCCTCCGGTGACGGCGGCCTGGCATCCTGACCCGACTCTTCCTGCTGCTTTGGCTTTTTCTGGTGACTCTCGGCCTCGTCTGTTGTCATGGCAACAGCTGGGGAAATCGAGCAAAACGTCTACTCAAAAATCAACCCTAAAAACATCTTGAATCAAGTAAAGTATTATTATATATCCACAAAAGACAATGTATGCCAATATATAGAGAAAGTGGAAAAACATGAAATAAAATAAAAATGAAATAAAATACCACAGACGAATGGCACAGATTACAACAGTGATCCTAATTATAAGGGACCCTAACACAATTTATTTCCTAATGTCAACTTTAACACATGGACAGACTGAGCTGGGGGCCACTGATGTGGATACATTAAATCTGGATTCTTTTTAAAAAATGAACAATTCAGTTTGAATAATTTTTTTCTCCTCTCTACATGACTTCAAGACAAAAACAAAATCTATACACTCTGCATGTCCAATAAAAATTAGAGACAAAAAAGATGTGCAAAGCTCTATACAGTATTATAAATTACACACAATTTATTTAGCAAGAAAGGAAGCACAATTTCTAAAGTAAAACTCAAATTGTTATGAAATGAAAATGTATGTCTTGAGACATCACCTTTTAGAATTTACCCAGTTAGATTTTGATAAATTATGATGAATAGTGAGAGAAAATACCTATAACCTTGCTATTTTATATTGTGTTCATCAGAATATAACATTATATATATGTGTGTGTGTGTGTGTGTGTATGTCCTAATAACATGATTATTACTTTCTGTATCCTATATCTCAGTATTCTGGGTCAGTAAAGGATGATAAAAACAGTATCTTCAGTAACAATACAGACAAAAATCCACAACAGCTGCCTCTAACCCTAATAATATCCCAGTACAGTGGATGTGGAACTTTTTTCTGTGATTTAAAAGGCAGACAAAAATAGATTTTCATCTTTGTAAAAAGGTCCTAATAATAGTACAGCAGTGGAGGCAGAATTCGTACAACCCCACCCGTCACAGAGATGATTCATTACCGTGGAGTAACCTATGGTTGTTGCTCAATACTGCGAGGTTAAGAAAAGATGAGGCGACACATATCCAACGTTAACCCTGTTATGTAATAATCTAATGCACAAAGAAAAGCCATGAGCATCAATTTAAAAAAAAAAAACTATCATGAAGTCGTCCTGTAGGTCACTCCTTACACAGCAGGTTTGTTTTGACTGTTCTACAGTATCTCTGTCTATATATATTTCCATGGGGGTTAGATACTACTGTCTCACTGTCAGCTGGTGCTAATGGTGCTAAACTCTGGGGATGGATGATTTTCACATGTCTGCTATCTTTTCTGCCTGTCAGATCACTCGCTCTGCTCGCCCTCTTTCCTCAGTCTAGTAACAGGACGTGGCTCGTGGCTATTGAGACCATACGAGAGTTGTCTGCTCACATTTAAATTCCGCCTGCACACTGCCACTTCTTTACAGCAGCAAAAGTGGGCGGTTGCACGATCCTCATCAGCTAGCAGCTGAAACACCACAACAGTCAGACGTGTTGTTGCTGCGGTAACAACTATGTTACAAGATGGAAATAGGTACAATAATAAACTCCTTATAAGACTTCCAGTAATGACAAATGATCCTTTATTCACAAAAATGCTGAAGATTCTTTTTTCTTTTTTTTTTTTTTTTTCTTTTTTAAATACCAGAGTTTTTATACTGACTGATTCTGATCTGATTCTTATTTATTCTTTATAAGATATTTGCAGATGTAAAATAATGATAGACTGATATATCAGGCTCGGGCTGAACAATCATAATAATAATCAAAGCTGGGAATTTTTTGCAGTGCTACTAAATGACCTAAGTTCTGTTTCATCAACTATTTCACACATGTATGCCACCTCCCTACCATTCTGCCAAGCTCACCAATCAGAAGCGGCATGCTGCACGAGCACAGGTCATGTGTTCTGGAGTCTAGTCAGTGTAAAAGCTGGTCATTTCAGAAAAGGCTTCAGGTGGTTTGAACCCCAGTTAAGACACAGATGGTTATTTTAGTTCTTCAGTCAGAATAACTGGTGTTGCTCAAACATTCAATGTAGCCTCTGTACAGTATAGACTCAATGTAGCTTATGTGCTATAGACTGAGTGTAGCGTATGTATAGCATGGTTCTTGTTAACAAATAGGAATACCTTTGAAATCACTTCTTGTCTTTAGTTTTCCTTCTTGCAGTAGAGTTATGGCATTTATTGTTTGAATGGTATTATGCACGTGACTGTGATGTTTGCTAATCTTGCTGACCAGTGACCACTGAAACTTGATTTGAAGAAAATCATTATTTATAGGTTATTGTGATAGTATTTTACTGATCCAACACATTGGAAAACAAATTGGACTGAATGTGGTGTCTGAACAACAATTATTAATATCTTCAGTTTAAATTTAGCATTTCACATATTCATCCCACAAGCTGGATCGAACCCTTCAGTGGGCAGATTTTGGCCCACAGGGTGTACGTTACAAGAAACAACACCCATTTTCAGGCAATTATACAGTAATAGAAATATAATAATGAGGATTACATCTCTGCACTTCCATCTCCCTTAATTCTTTTACAGCTTTACTTTAGGCAACATTTATTAAAACCCAGCATCATAAGAACAAGTCAAATCCAAGGTTAACAACTTCTATCCATAATATATGGGATGATGTCACAGACATCATGCCCATGACCTGTGACACCACTTTATCAACTTGCCTTTAACTGCTCGGGTAATTAAACTGCCATTTTATCCTGTTAAAATACATATTAAATTCTGGCAAATGGCCTTTAATGCATTCCTTTACCCTTGAACCTCATCTTAAAAATGAAAACTGACCAAGTTTTGGAGCTGTATACTGGATTATATGCCATAATGTAATTAAATTCTAGGTATAATAAACATAAAAATGGACAAATACATAAAATCTGTATGTGAAGCTCCCTCTTTTATAATCAGTCATCTCACATTGTGGTAAAGGCGAGTGGCAGACCAGACCATCAGAATGTGGTGGGAGTCTGAATAAAGCATGTCAAACCCTGAGCTCAGTTTGATTAAAGTTTTTACAAAAGAATAAGAACCAAACCAGACCTTCAGTAGACTAACAAAGAATACAAGAAGATCAGCCTATAAGTACTGTACCACTCCTAATGGTAAAGAGCCTCCACCACAGCTACATGATGTAGACACTACAGTGACAAAAACACTGAACAAGAATTGCGACTATAACATATGAAGGAACCACAGATGTATAAACCAAAGGTCAAGTGTCAAATCAGGATTTTTTTTAAATTATTATTTTCCTACTGAAGTTAGAAATCTCATTTGCAAGGAAAACCTGGGCAAAGTAGCAGCCATATACTGAGGAAAAAAATCTAATCTAATCTTATTTTTCTCATTTCTACTGAAAATATCTCATCACACTTAAAATAAGACACAATCACCTGAAGAGGATTTTTTTCCATGAGTTATACAGTATTAGAACCTATTTTTAGATAATAGATGTGGAAAATCTTACCAAGATAATTCAAGCAACAACAACAAAATCTGTCAATAATACATCCATTTTCCATGTATTCTTGATAATAACCAAAATCACTTCATTTTTCCAATACTGTGGCATTGTGCTAATAAAACCAGTGTTTTTATTCATTCCATGTTTTCTTTTCTGTGTGTTTGGTTGCATAATACACATGGGAGTTAGTACTGGATTGAATAACCATTCTTTTTGATAACCTTTGATGGTCTAATAATTTTTTCCCCAACTTTATATTCCTACAGTACATCTCAGCTCCTTCATACTCTTGTTCAGTCATGCACTATGTGTAAAGGATAATATTACTGCACCTTACTCAGGCTAAGGTGAAGTAATACTCAAAATACCTAACCTTAACCTGACCTTCCAACGTTGACCTAATTCTGACCTCAACTCAGCCTGCCTTTGATGAGCCATCAGAAGGTGAGAAATGCAGAAATGACTTCACTTTCGAGGTCAGGTCCTTTTTCTTCTTTTTTTTTTTTTTTTTTACCATCAATTCAGAAGATGGACTGGATGTACATATAACAGAGATACCATTTCCCTCTCAACTTGCTATTAAATGTCATGTAGATTAAAAAAAAACAGGTAAAAATGTAACAAGAATAAATAAGTGGGAATAAAAACAACTATAGAAGATACAAATCAAATCTACTTACAATGGTACTGGTGCTGTAGTGCAATATAGTAAAGGTTATAAGGTGAGCAAGTTTATAATGGGACAAAACAGCAGCAGATACAGCAATAGTGAAATGTGTAATAAAGGGCAGAAGACATTTAGTGACAGATGTGAGAAATATCACAGATTGTAAGTCTGAGTCACAATGACAACACTCTTTAGCGTTATAAAACTGACAACCAACCTCTACTCAACTGGTCTTTGAGGTATATAGTAGATCTTTTTTTGCATAGTGTGTAACTGTTCAAACCTTCAGATATAAAAATAACTGTGTAAAAATAGGAAAAACAGCTCAATAAAAGTGTATTTTCTTCATGTTGGGATCATCAATAGCCTACAGTGTGTCTAAATGTAACCTGAAATGTCTGTGTCGTCTCGCGCCACACCTCCCAGTCTACTGGCAGATTGAGGGTGGACAGAAATCACAGCTTGCCACCCCATGAAGTTCGAGGAGCTGCTGGCAGCCTGCAATGCTGAGTGGATGCTGGCACAGCCGCACAAGTGCTGACGGGGCAGAGCGAACGCGAAAGAGCGTGGGCTGGGCAGATCCAGGTGTACACACCGGAGTCACCACCAGACACTGACTTTTCATACAAACAACCAGCCTCGTGTTCAGTCAGCATGTGGTGGAAAGCAGCACTTTGTACCAGGTGTCACCAAAAACACTGGAGTCTGCAGGTTTTCAGTGCAGATGGAACTACATCTGCTGCTCAGTGGCTGACGCTGTGTTCATCAGTCAAAAGAGCTGTTTACAGGAAAATAAAAAATGGCCATTATTCTACCAGCAGAGTTACTTTTATTTCTAATGGGTTACAACAATAAATTATAGTCAGACAGAACAGAGGAAACATTCTGTAGGAACATCCTGTATGGTGATTTGGTAATTTCACATTGAGTTGGACAATATATGTAATGTTTATTCTCATTTCTAACATGATACAAGGGCTGGGAAACAGAGCAACTCATGATATGCAACGATGAATTGCTCACTTTTTGTTAGTTGAGTATCTTAACTCAGAAAGAACCAGTGTGATATTTGTATCACTTCCCAATAGGGCATTAACAGAAACAGGTTGACTTAAATTTGAGTCGACATGTTCAGTCACATGTTATTCTCTCTCTCAGACCAGTCACACCTAAACAAGAGGAGACATGGCTGCCGCAGGTAAAAACAGGGGCTGGTGGGTCTGACAAAACAAAAGAGAGTGACAGACACACATCGCATGCATAGAAGTACTTCACCTTAGATGAAAAAATGGCAGTGACTTGCACAATAGGCAAGTCCAATTAAAAATACAACAAAAACACAAGCGTCATGCACGTCTAGCTAACATGAGTGATATGAGCGGCAGCGCAGACAACGCACATTAAGACAAGGCACTCTTTTTTTTTCTAAATATGATGTGGACAGTGTGATGTGCGTCTTGGCTGCCACTGACTTTTTGCACTTTATGTTGTGTAGTTAAATTTAAAAGAAAACTCAAGGTGTTGGCCTTTGTTTTGTTGGTATTAAAATGTTGATGCTCGTCTCTTGTCAGTGGACATTGTTACGTTGCAGTGAACTTTAATACAAGTTGCTCATTGCTGGACAGACGTGTGTCTGTGTTGTTCCTCCGCTGACAATGTGATGACGTCATCATGACCTGTCAACTCGACTTTATTGACAGGTAAGTTGACTTGAAAAAAACTGAAGTCATTAATGCCCAAGTACATGTAAGCCATGATGTTAAATGTAATGTTTACCATGTTTCCCCCTATAGGGATAATGACATTGTCAAATGACACTTAGATTAAATAAACTTTATATCACGTAATTTCTTGAGCAACAAAATATGGAACAAGGACCTCTGTTGATTTAAGATATTTAAACGATGAAATATTCTTGATATATCTGTCTAATTTTTGTTATTGGGTCGTTAAGATAAACAAATATAGATGTGTTTCTTATTTATTGTTCATTAGTTTCATGTGTGAGGAAAGGGCATTTTTTAGGCTTTAGCTTCTATTAAAAATACTACTACTAATAATAATAATACTAATAATAATTTAAAAAGTTTAAAAAAAACTATCAAATAAGCAAGCGCATATTACTCTCTTCTTGGATTATTATCCTCAGGTACTGTTCACCTCTGCTCCAGTGGCCACGCCAGATGTGATAAAGGTCAAATATGTTTTGTGGTCTTTACGCCCAGGTCAGAAACACAGATGTACACCACCAGCTGCTATAAAATCATGTGACCTGATCAAATACTCTGTATGTGCACCACAAAACTCCAAATCTACCGTATTATGTTGAGCTTTGTATTGTGTTATCTTATCCATCTGCACATCTGTAAAGGCTCCAACACTCAAGTAACAGAATGATCTGATCGATGAGCTACCAAATGTGATTTAGGTCAACAACAACAACAACAAAAACAAAATTCTTGGATTTAGAAAGTTTAGTTCAAAGGGTAACACTGAAATGCATTTGTGAAAATTAAAAACACACTTAAGCACATGTGCATTTATGACTGCGCAGTAGGTTGTGTCAGTGTGCTGAAAGTGAGCTTAAGGACTGAAAGCGGCTTTAAAATTAATCGGTCCCCGTGTGGGATTAAATCTGCTGTGTGCTGATGTGGAGGCCAGAGAGGAAGCTGGATGTTTATCAGTCACCGCTGGACGCCCCTCCCTCTCTTTCTCCCACACCCTTGTCTCTGATCCATGCAGCGCTGCCATCACTGGCACAAGCTCTAGGGACGACCCAGAAACTGGGAGCCGGGCTGACCCAGATGAAATAAAGGCAGGGAATCTTTGATGTAAGATACAATTACAAAAAAAAAAAAAAAATCATATAATACTAATATAGACAAGCCTAGATATCGGTGTTGGTAAAGAGCACCAATGAGTCACCTGTTAATTGAGCCTTTAGGGATGAAGATGTCATTCATCAATGACAATAATGGAAGCGATCAATACAAAGAGAAAACACAGCTCTGAGATGGTGCATGCATACTGAAGAATGTAAGCTACTTAAAAAAAGCTAAATATATAGATTAAAAAAAAAAATCGACATGTCAAGAAACCTTCAAACTCATAAAGGCAGTGTCCTTCTGACCCTTTTACATACAAATTAAATGAGTGAATAAGCAGGAAATAATTTTTAACAGGATTCATCCTCAGAATACAATCATAAAAAGCATGTTGATTTTAAAACACACCCTGAATGGACATAATCACACAATAGTTGATCCTTAAGGGTTCATTTATGCACCACATTAAACATGCAGATGGATACGGACCAAGCGTCATGTCCATCCTCTCCATACATTACATGCCTTATTCTGTCTGTTTTCCAGATGTTTTGCAGATGCATACCCAGATGGAGAGCTACCCTTTTCAATATTAACATTATTATCAATATTAATAAAATCTCCTCTGTTATAACCATGTTTACTATCATAGACTTTCTTCTTCTCAAAAAACTTTACTATTCTTTACAATATACATATTAATTTATACCTCGTCTGCACAGAGATGAGTTTGTGTGAAACCAACGTACTTTCTTAACGGATTGGCCTTTCGTCAAAATGGGACCAGTCTCGCGGATACCCCAAAACGAACTCATTGGAAAACGGATCCCAGAGTGAGAAGATCTGGATACGGTGCTGTTTCCGTATCCATACTGATGATTATCTGTGTATGTTCTCACCCACGTCATGACTACATGACCGGAAAAAAACAGCAGCCTTACACCTGTAGCATTCATTCTCCTCACAAGACTGCAACAATGGAGTAGCAGTGATGAATCGGTTAAGGTATTAGCATAGTTATTATTGTTATTTGTGTTGCGGCGGTTGAAAAGGGATGTGGGCGCATGTGCACTACGACTTCTATTATTCTCTTGAATCTGGTGGGACTGGCTGACAGTGCTCATAGTGGTGTGGCATGTGAATTGCATCATTTTCAGCAAGTGTTTCACCCCCATGCTGACGCGGACTTTTACTGAAACAGTCCCATTTTTATGTAATATCTTTTTGAAACGGTTTCAAACCTAAACCCGTATCGAACTCGTGCAGACGTAACCTAAAAGCGGCACCCTCTACATTCCAATGCATTGTTATTTAATCTCCTCAATTGTAATACATATTCTACAAATCCATATAACCAGAGGGATATCAACTAAAAGCTCAAAAAAATCAATTTGTAGAACACAACACACAAGCCCTTATATGGGCAAATATTGAAAACAAGTTAACAGTTTAGAACAGGACATGTCCCCCACTGACCCTAGTGAGGATAAAGCAGGTTCAGATGACGAAACAAACTAGTCTTACGCTGTTGGAAGAGATGGCTAGGGGTATATCCCTGAACCACACAACTATTATGTCATGATGTCCAGCATCTCTGGGTCATGACCTTTCATTTCTACTTGATTTGATATTAATCAGACAAATAGTTCCAAATATATGAACAAAAGAACGAATTTTGGACAAATAGTTCCAAAGATAAGGTGAAGCTTCACCTGGTGGCAGAATTGGAACCACACAGGTACAGCATTATTACATTAATACATGTGACCTTTTATTTGCACTTAGTTTAAGATTAATCGACAATCTTTTCCAACGATATGGCTAAAACTGTGAATGCTCAGCCATGAAGTTCCACCTGGTGGCAAAATTTGAACCAAACAAGTTAAGTTTTTAAGCATCCCCAAGTCATGACCTTTCATTTGCACTTGATTTAAAGTCAGTCAGACGAATAGTTCCAGAGAAATAAACGTAAGAATGTTTAGTGATTTGATACTTTTGAGCACCCCCTTGTGGGAAATCTACTGTAGAAATGGTAAATCATCCAAAATTTTATCAGTTCTTCCTCTCCATCATATTCATAGATATGGAATTTCTAAACCCAAAAATTTTTAAATTGGTCAGACCAGTTGTCAGATCAAAAACATAATATCCTCAAAAGTCTGTTCAGGGAAATAAATACCAATATGATAAACTTTGAAAGCTAATCAAATCCAATAGTGCAAATATTTCTCTATTTCTAAAATTCACAGAAAGAATGAAAGAAAAGCAGAATTAAAGGTCACATTGAAAAGCAATAATTATGCATTTTTATTTTCCCCTTTGTTGTTTGCTGATCATGTTTTTTTTAATGAAGGAAGCTTCTATTAGCTAATCTATAGTTTGGTCTTATATTGAAATGATTCTAACTATAAACACATTAACCAGCTCCCAGCACACCTCAGATTTCAACACAAACTTCAAATAATGATGGGCACATATTTTACTCCTCCGTGCTGAAACTCACAAACTGTTGAGAATTAAAAAAAAAAAAAAAAAAAACAGTTTTGTTGAGAACACACATACTAAGTACTCCTGTTTGGAGGTGAAGTCCTGCACCTTCTGCTCGTGTCCCATACATACAAAAACTGCTTTACAGTCAAAGGCAAGACACAAGTAACTTTGTGATCCCCTATGAATTATGCCACTTACACATATGATGTTCATTTGTTTAAAAGATTATTAAATATACGTCAAGGAAGTAGTGATTTGTTGTAAAACTGCTGAACAATGAGACTGTGCCAATACATACATATAAAAAATTACACACCTGAAAGTCCAGAGAGACTTTTACTGTAAAGCTCTGGGAGCAGACCTTTCTGTGTGGAGTTTGCATGTTCTCCCTGTGTCTGCGTGGGTTTTCTCCAGGTAGGTTAATTGGTTAATCTAAATTGTCCATAGATGTGAATGTGAGAGGGATTGTTTGTCTATATATGTTCAGCCCTGAGATGAACTGGAGACTCATACAGGGTGTACCCCACCTTCACCCATTGTAACTGGATTAGGCCCCCAGTGACCCCCGCGACCCTAGTGAGGATAAAGCGGGTTCAGATGATGAGATGTATATCATGTTGGATAAGAGATGCAGTCGACTGAACCATTTCACTAAACTAGATGTTAGTAGCTAGGTCACAAACGGCCACTTCCTTAAGCTATATAGTTATATTTTACAAACTAGATTGATTTTGTGACACTCTTAAGATCTGGTTTTACTTCATGTTAGAGCCATAACAATAGTTAAGAATATAATTTAAAAGAATAGAAGGATTCAAATTTAAATTCATATATTTAGTATTTTGTCATTTCTATGTTGTTTTTTTTTTATTTATTTCATTAAAGAAATGTTTGATGTGAGTTCTGCATAATTTAACAGCCATTTAGATTCTGGACTTTTAATTTGATTGTGTGGGAGGAGCCAAAATGATTTAGTCGAGCAGATGTATATAGTTTTTTGACTGTGCTTGCTGCGTAACTTAAATAAGGAAATTGTACTGAAGACTTGTTTTAAAGACCATTTTTATTAGATAAAGATTTCTTTTGTTGATTAAGGACCCAGCTTGCTCACGTCCATTCTTTTCAGAAGTGCTCTACTGAATGACAGATATTGGATCTGCTGCCATAACACTTCATAAGAGTAACGTGCATATACACCCAAATAAATCCTTGGTTCATGTTGCACACTTTAAATGTTCAGTGTTCATTTTATACAGGGGAAAAGGTTTTCTGGAAGGAAAAATGGAAAGTGAAATATGCTTTTTATTTCCCTTAACTATTCTGTGATGCTGTGTATATTTTTTTATGAAATATGTTAGTACTCTGCAGTATGAGTATGCTTTTCTTTATTTATTTCTTTACATACATAGAAGTTATAAACATGACAAAAAAGCTGATAAGATACTGTAATGCTGACAAAAAAAGATTAAATGTCTTCTCTTTGTAAACCTGGATAAATAAGATGGGGGGTTGGGTTGGGGTATTGGGGATACTATGGCTCATTTTAGGTCTATATAGCCATGTAGCCTGGCTAATGTTTAAAATACAAATGAACACATGGCATTAGAAAAGAAAAAAATTAATTTTTTTTTTTGACAGGGACACGAATGTGCTAAAAGTTAGCAAAGATCAAACATAATAATAAAAATAGTTTTTCGCCACTTGCTAGTGTTCTTGTATTTACCAGTTCAGTCTCCTGGTGCACATTGTAAAGAGCAGAGCTTTGTCTTTGTCTGATGGTAAAATTGTGTGTCAAGACTATTATCCACACAAAAGGTTGCTTCATACACAGTAACATAAAACAGCAAAAATACCACTGCCTTAAAGACAGTGATTTGTGACACTACACAGCAAATAATAGCTCACTGTAATAAATGATTGGCGTTTGTATAGTCATGCGATATATATCTAATGGAAAACCACACACATGTAAAATTCTAATACGCCCTCATGCAGAGACTCAATGGAACACTGAACTATAGTACGTAGTGCTGTGGAAATATTTGTGTTGTCTATGACGCACAGCTCCATTGTTGTCCAAAAACTATTAAAAGCACATGACTGAGGCACACAGTTAAGGCGGGTGACATGTTCTTCACTGAACACACGCACAGTTTGAGACTGAACCCCACATATACCATCATGATGCCACAAAAATGCAGGAGAAAAATCGGATTCTGAAAATAGCTCACTATTATTCTCTTTTTAAAAATGCCTGTTAACTGTTACCTTTTAATGTCTTTTCTTGAAACAATAGTAAACAGACGTGTCAGCCCATTTTTTGCCAGTAGTCTGGAGACATGAAAAGATATCAAGTGGCAACTAACAGCATAGAAGTGTGAAATAAATTAGGAGGCGAGAGATAAATATAGAGACTGATGAAGAAGCAAATGAGCCAAGAGAGTCTAAGACATGAAGGAAAAGTGGCACAAGGACAAAATCAGATTTTTTTAATGAACATCACCCATCAAGAAGCTTTTGGACAGAAGACACTAAGAGGAACATTTTACAGTATAATAACATATTTGTCAGTGCTTGTAACAGTATCAGTTGCACTGCTCTAAATGACTTCAGACATGTTTTTATGTCTCTTCATCCACTTCTTAGCCACCGTGGCTAGAGGCTGAAACCACTAGAAGCTAGTTTTTAGCATCAACATAAAAAAAAGTATCAAATCAAAAATAAAATGTCTCCTCAGAAATAATAAACTTGGGCTGGATGATAATCTCAGACTACATTTATACGGAGACAATTGGAAGAGAAGACGCTAAACTAACGTCTCACCTTAACCTGTTTATCCATATTTACACGAGCATTTTCATTAAGAAATCTCCATGCATACAAGAACACAAGACTGTGGAATTCAATTGGATATAGATATCAGGCTGTAGATGGTGCTGTGATAGAGCGCTGCCTTGTAACAGCAATATTTTTGTGTTTTTGACCCTGGTATGGAAATGCAGTCTCATGATACCATCTGGGACCCTTCCATAACCGATCTGTTTTCAAAGGAGGCACCTTACTATCTAAAATCCTTGCATGTGATTAGATCAGGGATGGGCAAACCATTCCTAAAGGGCCAGTGTGGCTGCAGGTTTTTGTTCCAACCAAGCAGCAGCACACCACACTTGATTCAATTAATCAACTGATCTCAGTCTTCAGAGAATTGATTGGTCAAACGGTGTACTTTTGGTTGGTTGGAACAAAAACCTGCAGCCACACTGGCCCTTTGTGGAATAGGTTGGAGACCCCTGCTGTAGATAAACCACTTGGGACCCTTCTGAGACCCTCATGGACATGCTACCTATGTATGTTAGTGTGGATATATGGTTGTGATTTCCATTTTTTATAAATTCTGCTGCTGTCTTGGTCAGTACATGCTTGAAAAAGAATTTTTTTTTTCAATCTAGTATAATAATATATCAATTTTCTGTGATTTCATTAAATGATTATGTGAATAGGTGAAACAAGATGCGTCTGAAAACGACAAACAACTTGTCTTTTATTTCACAACCAGCTTAAACAATACCAACAGCAGAGGTGAATAATTCCAGGTTCATCCAGTCAAAGCGCTACCATGTATTGGTTCCAACACATTCATTTAACACACCGGCCCTTTGTGGAATAGTTTGCCCATGCCTGGATTAGATGAAGAATCCGCACCGCTTCAGCCACTCACATTGAACACAAGCCGTGACACTTTATGTCACACTAACCACAACACTGCCCAGTCATGGGGTAGTCCCACTCAGTGACACTGATTGGCTCCTTCGATTTGAAGAAAACCTGAACCTCATGGTACTCAGATGGTTGCGTGAGTGTAGTGAAACACAGGCAGATGATGTGAGTCAGGTTAGTAAAAACTCAGTTCTCGTGTAAATAAAAGGCACTTCCTATAAAATCCTTTGTGGTTTTTAGCTGCAATCGTCCTCAGGTAAGCAGCCCCTTAGTCACTATTATTTACTGTCTAATAAATATACTGGTGCTATTTTGTAAATTGCTTAATGCAGTTTACTTGCCTCCATTAGCCAATGTTCACATTAATACAGCTGTCCTCCTGAGGTAGCTTCCATGCTAACTAATGTATTATGAGTTATGAATAGTTGTTTTAATACCATTATTGTATTTAGTATTTAGATTAAAGTACTTGGCAGTGTTCATAATAAAACTAGTTACTTAGCAAAGGGATATGTTCAGTACCCCGATTAACCTGCAAAGCTATTTGAAGAGAAACATGGTGAGATGTAGGTTATTTTTTTATCCTGTTTTAAGTATTGGAAACAAAAATAATAGGCAAGAGTAATGATCTGAGCAGAAGGAAATAATGGTAGGCAGACCACTGGGTCAAATCATCTCCAGACCATCTTATTCTTTCCCAGTGTCAAGTGTCAAGTGGTTAGTACCTACCAAAAGTACCTAAAGAGCAACCATCTCAACCAACTGAGCATCTATGGCAGCAGAATATCATTACCATCTGTCTAATGTTGGGGATGTTCCCAAAGCCTAGACTTCACCAGACCTCTGAAGGTGTGTGTGGTATCTGGACCAATATGTGAAGAGCAGAACCCTGAAGTCGTGGGCCTCCATGAACCATATTTATTTATCCAACACCTCCCACAGATTTTAAATGATCCTGAGATTGGGATGTCCTTCCATAGTCCATTTATGATTGGTACCAACCACTGCAGACCAGGACCACCCAACAAGACCTGCAGTTGGAAATGCCCCAAATTCATTACAATATAGACCTGGTCCAAATCAGATCCTTGAAAGTCTCATTTTGCTTCTTCACCACATCAGCTTCAAGGACTAAATGTTCACTTATGTCTAATATCCAACCCAGTGAAGGATCCCATTATAATGAAATAAGAAATATTCTTCCCATTTCTGTCTAATGTTATGCCACCTTAAAACATAATTCTGTAAATCCAGAAACTCAAAGTTTTTTGTGAAACTGCTGGACTATCATTCTGTGAAAAAAATAATTAGACCACCCTTGTTTTCTTGTTCATTTTAAAGCCTGGTACAGCTAAAGGTAGACTTGTTTGGACAAATATAATAACAAAAATAGCTTAAAGTAGTTTAATTTCAGAGCCGATATATATATCCATTTCCATGTTTTTGTGATTAAAAACTAAATACTTTAGTTCTTGCATCAATATCTATGTCATTGTGCTGACAAAATCAGTGCTTTTATTCATTCCATGTTTTCTTTTCTGTCTGTTTTAGTCACATGATACACACATGGATCAGTACTTGATTGCATAACCATTGCTTGTAATGACTTTTGATGGTCTATTTTTTTATTGGCTACACATAAACAGCCAGAAATCACATCTGAATTTCACATAACTGATGCCATTGTAATGTTCTCTCTATTTAGAACGACTGAAGGTTTCTCTGGAGCTTTTACTTAGATTATTATTTGCTTTAAAATGTTTTTATGTCTTGATTTTAATTGTCTTTTAATGCATCTTTATCATTTTAATTTTCTTCTGTTTCTGTTTTTGTGTAAAGCACCTTGAGTTGTCCTGTACATGAAATGTGCTATACAAATAAATTTGCCTTGCCTTGCAGATTCAACACAACTAGACATATACATATAGGGATTTTCACCTCACTTTTAACACTCTTTTTCACCTCACTCCAAAAAGCAGGTAAAATGTGCCAAAGTAACAATTATTTTGGTGTCGAGACAATAAACTGTGACCAAACCTTTTTTTTTAACAAGTTATTTCTGAAACTGCAAACCAGCAGGTGACATAACATAACACCTTTCAAAGTTCGGTTTAAGTTGGAGTATAATGGACTTAACAGATAAAAATTATACACTAAGAGAAAATCAATATTTACAGCCAAATGTATGTAGGAGTGTATACCCTTTGTGTTATGTTGCTGTAAATATCACACATCAAGATGGCATGATATAAAACATCTCAGCTCTTGTTTTAGGTAGCAGTGAGCTGTAACATAACCCAGGAAGTACAGTTACAGTGACAGACGTGTGAATTTCAAGGTGTCAAAACACAGTAGATCTGTTTATAACAGCCACTATGACTTACAAATATTTTCACATCATGTTTTAGCATCTGAGGTGAAAATTAGAGGTGTGGGAATTTCTAGACTCAAAAGACGCAGTGACGTAATATGATAAGAACACTGGTAAACGTCATTTCGTACATAAGTGGGAACGAAAAGCAAACAGAAAAATCCGATTTCACAACAAAAAATAAAAAATCCACGTTAAGGCCAGCTGTCTGAACATAGTCCAACTTTTATTCCACCAAACTTCATATCAAAAAAAGATCCTGCTCCTTTTTCTTTTCTACGTCTGTTCCTTTACACATGACCAACTATTCCACCACGTGTCATGAACTGAAGCTTCCTCACCATCAGAAAAACTAACTAGGAATAAAATCATCACTTCCTTTGCCTGAGAAAAATGACACAAACTGAAGCTTCAGTGGATGAACATCTAAACAACTACAGATGCTGAGTAAAGTTTAACCTCAGTTTTTATATCCATCCATACACACAGTAGGAAAACACACCAGTGTTTTAAACATAATACAACAGCATTTCCATCATAATTTTCTTCTTCTCTTTTCTTTTTGCTGTAACTAGATCGGTGTAGATGTGATTTTGCATCCTGAATATTTTTACCCCCCCCCCCCCAAAGAGGAGGCGAGGGTATCTTATTTAGTTTTTTCTTTTTTTATTTACCCATCTGTCTGTTTGTCTATCAGCAACTTTATGCAAAAACTACGTGACCGATTTCCATGGAATTTTCAGGAACAGTGCAAGACGGTCCAAAATAGATCAATTAAAAATTTTGGTGAATGTAGGTCAAAGGTCAAGTTCACCAGATATGTATTTTTTTCGTAATGTTAAGAGATAGAACAAATCAGATAAAGTGTTTGTAAAGGGCAGGGTTTGTTGTGCCTGACCGCTTTTTTTTTTTTTTTTTTTTTTTTTTTTTTGGCCATCCCCAGGAAGGCATGTGTGCGTATGCTTATGGGGATCATCAATAAAGAATAAACCTGTCTCTGACAACTCAAACCTGTCGATCTGTCCACCCAGTGTAGTCCAATAGCACCTGCCACCGTTGCTGTGTCACATCACATTATTTTCACTCTCACTTCAGGAACACTGATACACGTCAAGCTAGATTTTACCAAATGGAAAGTAACACTGACAAGCACTAGATGTAGTAAAACAAGAGGATCAAAATGACTGATTAGAATAATAGTCTATTTAACATGGAATATCCCAACCAAGAACCTGGGGTTTTTCCAGTGATTTACTTCAATACTGGTCAAAAGTATGAATTAGAAACACTGGATTTATATCTGTAGGTAATTATTATTAAAGTTATTACTATGGGTATTGTACCCACAAGCTGTAAATACTGTTCACAGATATTGTCCAACCCAAATTAACACAACAAATTAGTATTAACCCTTTAAGCTTCCACTCAATATCACCTACATTTCTTAATAAAGTAAAGTGAATGCTGTTCTTGAACCATTCTGATAACATGCAATTGTTTGCTTATTTTATTAATAAAATATTAAGATGAAACCTGGGATATTGGAGGTGGGTCCTATTTGTGGATATTTACCTCCACCAAGGAGGTTATGTTTTTGCCGGTTTGTCTGTCTGTCTGTCTGTCTGTTTGTATGTTTGCAAGATAACTGAAAAAGTTATGGATAGACTTTGATGACATTTACAGGGTCGTTTGGTAATGGGGAGATCTGGAAATGTCAAGGAATAACCCATTAGATTTTGAGCAATGAAGGTCAAAGGTCAAGGTCACACTAAAGGTCAACAGCTAAAACGCATCAGTGGTAATATCTCAGGATTCAGACAAGATAAAATCTCGTGTTTTTTGTTTTTGTTTTCATTCACATCATCTCACGTTCAGACATCAGATGAGTCAACACCTGTGGTTCAATCACGTTACCTTTTGGCATCATATGACGCCTCCTTGTTAGAGGTCTGCTGTCTCTGACTGCCTTGTTTGTTATAGTTTTGGATGTTTTTGTTTGACTATGAATGTGTTTGTTGGAATATGGTTCCTCTGTGGATAATTATGAGACATAAAGGTTCACATCTTTTATATTTTGAACAAATAAGTGATTGTACCTGCTGTGGTTATTTTATCTAAAAGTGACATATTTTCTGATGTGTGAGAATCTCTGTTGTTAAACTACATTAGGTCATGTGACGTCAAGCCGGCAGGTTCGGATGATTTGTTTTAACATTTTTGAGTGACTACTTCCAGCCCGTATGTGAAGCCTTTGAAGTTTAAAGGGCTAAAA
The DNA here is from genome assembly GCA_020466265.1 of Siphamia tubifer. Taxonomy (NCBI): domain Eukaryota; kingdom Metazoa; phylum Chordata; class Actinopteri; order Kurtiformes; family Apogonidae; genus Siphamia; species Siphamia tubifer. The sequence goes on along the minus strand of CM035793.1, from coordinate 19,992,067 downwards.
GCTGATTTCATGTAATATAGTGTCTGAAACTGGTCATCCTGTATTCACTGTTCATATTAATTCATGTGTAATTTGGTACAGTCTATAAACTGAAAACACCACATGTCATCTTCAGCTTTCACTTTGATATAAGCGTCCAGATGTCACAGACCTATACGGAAAAATAAACAGCTCATCTCAGTTTTTATACAGACTACTCATCTTCACATCTTACATATGGTTTACTGATTCACCCCCCCCCAAAAAAAAAAACAAACACATTTATAACAAATGGCTGTAATTATATATTTAGGTTTTATCATTTACATGTATTTAGTGATGCTTCTGTTAGGTTTGACCATATTGTCAGTACATCAACTACACATTACATACTTAAATCAAGTTAAACTTTTTCTTTTTTACCATTATGTGCTGACTGTATGTCCTTGAATGTGCCATTTTCATTCTGTTAAGAGTATTATTCTATTGAAACCATTTGCAGGGAGTGACACTGTTTTGTTTTCCTTTTCTGCAGGAATTCATGGGAGGCAAGTTCCGACTGTTATAATCTATGTCATACTCTTAAACTTCCACCTGTTGAGATATTTTAATTACAATTTTTAGAAATAGATTTGACACCGTTTTAAAAGTCCATAACTTGCAGGGTATACTGACTATGGTCATAATTTAATGGGATACATATATAACATGGTATGATACAAATACACATTGACACAAATGGTTGGTTCATGCAATGCACCTACAAAATAAAAAAAAAATACTGCCATAAAGAGTGCAATACATAGCACAACACTATAAGTAATAGATCATTATATGAAATGATAGACATGCTTCTGTTGTCACACAATGCAAAAACTCCATAGTGGTCATAAATCAGCTCAAAAATCAACCTTTGACAATGCTCCAAATTTCATGGCATACATACAATACATTACAAATATGATTTGATGTGATACCAAGTACTATACATTTCCCCTTGTGGCAGTTTCCCTTGGGAATAGTGTTCACTGCAACCAATAATACACATTTAAAACACAAGCTAATAAATACATAAGCAGAACATGTATATAGTCATTAACTATCTGTTACACAACATTATTGCATTGATAATCCATAATAAAATACACAACCAATAAAGCTTACAAATAAAATCAATTCGTTATACAAATGTAATAAAAAACTATTAGAGTAACTATTGCATACAGCAGTGTTTCTCAAACTATGGGGCAAGGCCAAATGTGTTTGTTGTTCTAAAAAAGTAACTTTATTGTCATAGCTGTAACATAAGTGCACATTTCCTATTTTTATTCTGAAAAAACATTGCCTCAGGAATAGTCTGTTTATATTCTTCAAGTAAATATATGAGATATTTTTAGTTTACACAAATTATTTGAGGAAAAGCAAAAACTATAGTTACAATATTGAGGTTTCTTTTAATTAAAGTTATAATTGCATCACTGTTATAATGTTGCGGTTGCAGGGGCCTGGAGAATCATTGGCTCATAGAAACAGGACCATTATCATAAGTCTTTTTTTTAGATTCTAATAAAAATGCAGCAGCAGACACAGAAGAGTTTTTAAGTGACTGAGCCTCATTTGTGAACTTTGTACGTCCACCCTGAAGGTAAAAGTTAGTTCTCAGCATGTAAACTGTATTCTCTGTGCACGCACTGCTCAAATACAGTTTAAAGTGCTGCACACATGACTTCCATAATATGATGAAAAATGTATTTATTGTACTCCGTCTTATCCGTTTACTATTTCTTAGTTATTATTGTTTATGAATCTCTAATCTTGGCCATCACATATTCCAAAAAGTTGCATTTTCCAAGTGATTATGAAGCCAAAATATTGCAAGAAATGATCCTTTATCATTTTAATTATCATCATTTCTCAGGAAACAGTAGCCTGGGAGTACAAACAGGTATTATCTATGAGCTTTATGACCATGAGTTACAAGAAAAACTACTAGAAATCAAATTAGAGGATATGGGTAGTGTCCTTATTGTAGAGTACAGTGTTGTAAGGGATCACACAGGGTGGAACAAGTAATTAAAAATGAAGATTAAACATGAATATGAATTCATTCACGTTTGTATAGAGACCAAAACAGAAACCTAGGTGTTATAAGGTTTCTTATCTGTGATATGTGTGTAATGATAGAGCATTTACAGTATCTGCTTCAAGTTTGTGGTTATTTCAGCACAACTCTAGTATGAAGCACAGACTTGGTTATGTTTAGTAATGATGCATAGCACAGGTCTACATGCTAATACCCAGATTAAATAACAGATGATAACGACTAAATAAAGACAGATCCTGCTCGAACCTACGCATGATGGGAACTCAAAGGTAGTGATCATGACTAACACACCAGTCACTTCACACACACACACACACACACACACACACACACACACACACACACACACACACACACACACACACACACTGCGGATCATCTTTGGTGTAAAAATGGATATGTAAAAATAAAAAAACGCGACAAGTGCCTCTGTTTAAAATGACCATCACACATTAGAATCCTCCATCACTTTATTATTACTATAAATGGATCCTGCTCCAGGTTCATTTATAAATGAAAATCTATGGGTTTCTCTGGATTTCTGAGCAAAAACAGAATGCGTTCAAGAGTGGAAACAATAAAAGGGGCGGTAGGTGTACCTGTGAACCATCTGCAAATGGCGCTGAATGTGAAAAATGTCAACAAATTCCTGTCAGTGGCACCGTGGGATGATTTAAAGCAAAAAAAAAAAAGAGGAAAAAAAAACACTCACCCGTTTCTCTTTAAATAATCCAACAGAAGAAAAAAATCCGTGTGAACGCAGATGCCCGCTGGTAACTATTTCTTTCAAGCATCAGATAAACAAAGTGTAATTCATGTGCGTTATCAAGCGGGTTTTAACAATGTGTTTAGGAACCAGGAGCAGCCGCTGTCAGTGTTAATATGCCCTGGGTGTTGTCTGACAGGCAGTGCCTCCCGCCTTACACTGGTAAGGCAGCGGCTATTTATACTGTAAAGAACATTTCATGTACAAGACTAGTCTAAGTGCTTTATATAAAACGTTAAAAACATTACAGCAGGGAGCAATAAAATGTATAGGTATGGAAAAGAAAATTTAAAGAAAAAATTACTACACAGTAAATTTTGCAGTGTTAAATCAACACTTAGAGAGTTTATTGAACTTCTTCTAGAGTGTATTTGGTCCCATTGTCTCCAAATTAACACTGCAAAATCTACAGTGTAGGGTAATCAATATGATAAAGAATAAAATATCCAAATCTTCTTAAATGGTGGGTTAGTTTGTATTTTTAGAGTAAACACTGACATATGTGAATGTCATCTGAAGATTAAATTAAACCCTTGAGCAATTTGTGTGTTGTAGTGTTTTTTTGTTTTGGCAATCTTCATGGCTATAGCGACAGCTATTGGTTATTTTGGAATTAATTTGAGATGCTTTTAATGGACATTGTAGTTCTACTTTTAGTATATTTTAATGGTGATGTTTTATATGTATGTTCTTATCAGTTTTAAGTGTGTTTTTAGTGACTTTCCTCAGCCAGCATGTCCATGTGGGCCCCTGTAGTTTCCATGGTGGCCCCACATGTGTTTGACAATATCGGAATCAGAATCTTCATATTATCATTGTACCAAGTATAACATTGTATATAGTATAACAAAACTGAGGTAGAGACCTCAGTTTCAGTGCAAGTTCACAGACAACAAATAACAGTTAAAAAATCAGGCAAAGGCATAGCTATTTCTGTAAAAGAAAAGTATTATAAACTAAAATAGTTGTAAGAAAAAGCTAAAACACACACACACACACACACACACACATATATATATATATATATATATATATATATATATATATATATATATATATGTACACACATGTAGAAGACATGAAAGATAAATAGTGTGGAAACTATAAAAAATTCTGATATGTGCAAACACATGTGGGGCCATCATGAAAACTGTAGATCAGGGGTCTCCAACCTATTCCACAAAGGGCTGGTGTGGCTGCAGGTTTTTGTTGAAACCAAGCAGCAACACACCAGACTTCAATCAATTAATCAAATGATCTCAGTCTGCAGAGAGTCAATTGGTCAAACTGTGAACTCTTGGTTGGTTGGAACAAAAACCTGCAGCCACACCGGCCCTTTGTGGAATAGGTTGGAGACCCCTGCTGTAGATAAACCACTTGGGACCCTTCTGAGACCCTCATGGACAGGGGTGGGCAACTCCAGTCCTCGGGGGCCGGAATCCTGCATGTTTTTGATATTTCCCTTTTCCAGCACACCTGATTCAATGAATGATCAGCTCATCATCCAGCTCTACAGAAGCCTGATAATGATGTAATGGCTTCCAGGTGTGATGGAAGAGGGAAACATCCAAAACTTGCAGGATACCGGCCCTCGAGGCCTGGAGTTGCCCACCCCTGCTCATGGACATGCTACCTATGTATGTTAGTGTGGATATATGGTTGTGATTTCCATTTTTTTATAAATTCTGCTGCTGTCTTGGTCAGTACATGCTTGAAAAAGACATTTTTAATTTCAATCTAGTATAATAATATATCAATTTTCTGTGATTTCATTAAATGATTATGTGAATAGGTGAAACAAGATGCGTCTGAAAACGACAAACAACTTGTCTTTTATTTCACAACCAGCTTAAACAATACCAACAGCAGAGGTGAATAATTCCAGGTTCATCCAGTCAAACACATCACACATTCATTTAACACTGGTGAGTTCAATAATTATATTACTATCTACTTTTTATCTACTTTATCTACTATTATCTACTTTTTTCAGTCTGCTATGCACCCATGTGTTGTCCTCTCTCTCTCTCTCTCTCTCTCTCTCACTCTCTCACTCTCACTCTCACTCTCACTCTACCCTCTCTCTCTTTTTAACCCACACTACTCATGTCAGTGGTCCATCCTCCAGAGCAGGGGTCTCCAACCTATTCCACAAAGGGCCGGTGTGGCTGCAGGTTTTTGTTCCAACCAACCAAGAGTTCACAGTTTGACCAATTGACTCTCTGCAGACTGAGATCAGTTGATTCATTGATTGAAGTCTGGTGTGTTGCTGCTTGGTTTCAACAAAAACCTGCAGCCACATCGGCCCTTTGTGGAATAGGTTGGAGACCCCTGTTCCAGAGGTCTGTGTCTGCTCCAGGTCGTTCTGTTAAAAGGATATTTTTCCTTCTACTCTCACCAAGTGTTTGCTCCTGGAGGATTCTGTTGTTTTCTGTAAATTGGTAAGTTTTTAATGTGTCATGAGATAACTTTTGTTATGATGTGGCACAATATAAATAAAATCTGATTGATGATTTAAAAATTGTATATGTGAAAAACATGCTTTAAAATCCTCATATATCAACATTGTTTGTTTTTTTTTCCTGAATGACTCTCTTAAACCACTGATAAAAATGTGGTTTCAGTGTAAAACAATGGGGCTTTTTTTGGCCTGAACTAAAAGCAGAAATAAAAGCAGTTCTGACCCCAATGAATAAACACTCAGTTTATCATAAACTGTTTGAATATATTTATAGTTTGTCCCTTTAAAATTAAGTCCAATACACAGAGCAGCAGCAGAACGTAAGAAGATTACTTTTCTTTATTTTTTTTTTCTCAACAACTTTCAATTTTCCTTCATAAATCTAAACCATAAAGACCCAAACAGCCCCCAGCAACACAAGCCACCTCCTGATCTAAACTGTTTAATACCTATTGATCCAGTACATCTATCAGTGTATGAAAATAATTGGCTAAAATAGTTTTTCATGGTCACAGATATGATCCATTTGGATGTTTAGAGGCTCTGTAGTTATCATGGTAACACATCACCTTCTACAACATCGATTCAACAATAAAACTCATGGAGTATTAGTGACAGTGGATGGAGATGCTTGTTTTTACACTGAAAAAGTCACTTTTTCTTAATTCGTCTGTTTTGATAGAATTGAATATACTTTGAGTTTTGATGAACATCTACATGATCTGTAAATTAAATGTAGGAAAATGCATGATTTACACTCAAAAAAGTAAAACGGAGGATAACATTATCTTAAAAATCAATTCAGGATAGGTGATTTTTACCAATTCTATGAGTTTTATATTCTCATAGAAAAGGGAGAATTGAGTAAATAAAAAAAAAAAAAGATTTGGGGAGAAACACTGGAATGTTTTGAAATAAATATAGTAACTGGGGCAAGAAAATCATTTTAATAGCATTGACTCTTCCCATTAGCAATATTGGTAAGGTCTTCCAAAACTGTATATTAAATTCCAATTTAGACAACAGAGGAGGGAAATTGTCATCAAACAAATGAGAGTAACATTTTGTAACCGAAATTCCTATGAGTAAGTGAATCTTTCAGAAAAAATTTTGAATGGAAAGCTATGTAATCTGCTAGTATTCTGTACACGAACCGGCATTAATTCACTTTTGTTCCAGTTTATCCTGTAACGAGAAGGTCCCAAATGAGTTTATTTTATTGAGTAGCTGTGGGACTGTGACTTGTGGCTTAGAAATAAATAATAAAACATCATCAGCATACAAGGAAATTTTGTTAACAGAGTTTTGTGTATTATATCCATGAATTAAAGAGCCTGAATGGATAATCTTGGCAAGAAGTTCAATTGCTAAGCATAAAAGCAGTACTGGGATTTATGGGTTAATGCTACTAATATTTCTCCACAATATATGTTAAGTAAGTTTAACTATAAACAGCCATTTGTGTGGGTTGACTGGAGGAAGAAAACTGAATGAAAGATATAGGTAATTGATTTATTAAGCAAGGGGTAGTTGTTGTTTTACTAGTTCAGCTACTTCCCAGAGCCTTCAACAATGAAGTGGATGAAGGCTGCAGTACTGTACCTACAATACTTATATGTAGAAAACAATATGAACATGTACTAAACTGAAGGGAAATTTGAATTCAACAGCCTCAAACAACATCTATCCTGCTTCCTGTTCTGGTATCCAGCAGTAGTTCTGTACAGGTTGACGTAACTGCACCTATAAATGTCCATAACCCCCTACTCTGGTCAGCTGTGGAATATTTTAAGTAACACATGAAAAAGTCAATATATCTGCATGGAAGCAATTACCCTGGTGGTTAAAACATTAAGCCTGCAAGACAGCGCAGTGGGTAACACTTCCCTGTTGCACAGCCCTCTGCTCCCCCTCCTTTGTGCAGGAGAAGGGGGGGAGCTTTGTATGTAATGAGGCAAGTGTATTTGTGGAAGCAGCCAATGGGAGCAGTGACAGGAGCTGTATGCTCCAATCACAGCTCTGAAAGCTGCTGTTCATGGCAGAGCTCCACCATCAGTAACCAAGGATACAAAAGTCCCTGTACCATAAAAATCAACGCATCCATTTTCACTCAACTACTAGGCACAGTGTGTGAGTGAGGAGGGAGAGCGTTCATGGACAAGTCATTTGAATGAAGATTAATGAATGAATTCATTACACTCACGTAGGGTTTGGCTGATTTCGTGCCAAATTATTATTTTATAACGGCTGGTGTGGAAGCACAAAGATGATTCCTTCCACACATTAGGACATTATTGTTACATAATACAACATAGTATAGACCCATATGAAACCAGGTTCAGCTGTAGCATCACCAACAATGAATTAAAAATCAAATCATGAAGTAAAAAGTACTGATAGAGAGAGAGAGAGAGAGAGAGAGGTGATTTTATGTATAATAACAAAACAAACCAGATCCAAAATGGGAAAAGAGAAACATGCCAACTGTTCAATATTATAGAACACAGCAATGCAATGAAACAAAAAATAGGATTCTTTGATATGGGGAAAAAAAAGATACAAATCTGATGCCAAGACTAATTTAACCTGATGTGAAGCTGGGAAATGAAAGAAGGTGATGGATCTAAAGACGTGATAAAATTTGAGTGATAAACTCTACATTAGGATGTTTCAGATGTTGAATAGTGGCTGATAACACAATCACATCAGGATTGGTGACATTTTTAACAATTACTTTGAGTTTCAGTTCCAGATTTTTTTGACTTATTCATTATGGTCTTCATTACCTTAGGTTATATGTTCAATTAAATTCTTATATATTGTCTCTTTTGTGTTTTTTTTATTTTGGAACAGCAGTTTATATCACAGAACATATGTATAATATCAAGAGCAGTTTTGGACCCACTACCATCCACATATTTTAGACATTTTTGGAATTATATACTTATTGGGAGAGAAAACCTGTGTACAAATTGACCAAATAAATAAAATCCATGAGAAGGGATTAGATTATGTGACTGTATGACTATACTATACTATACTATACTATACTATACAGTTCAGTCTTCCATGAAATGTGGTTGTAAGGCTGAATATACTCGAGCCAGACTTTAATAAAAACAGTTTTCTTAAGACAAAGAGAAAAAGTAATTATTTCTATTAAATATATGTTGTTCATGAGATCTCTATACTGTACACTCCGGTTTGATGGTGGTGGTGGTGGTGGTGGTGGTGGGGGTTCAGGAAGCAACCATCATGTGGTGAGTGCTTCTTTGCAGGCGACTGTAAAAATATTAAACAAATATTCATCTTCCTTTTGCTAAAGTCACTATTCCTTAAAAAATAATGTGGGGAATTGTAAAGGTAAGTCCAAATTAATAGTTTTTTTAAAAAGTTCTATGAACGTAAGGGTTAAATCACAGGGCAATCTCAAAATACATGCCAATAGTTTGCTTCCAGAGACCCACACTGTGTCCAACATTTGACATCACCTGAAAGTGTGCTTTCTGTTATGGTGTGATAAAAAAAATTTTAAATAAAAAAACGTTTCCACCAGAAATGATAATTAGTGCATTCCCATTTCAATTATGAACATTTAAATATTGTCTAACAGTCAAAAATGTATTATTTTTTTCCTGCAATGACGATAATGATTCCTGTTTATTAAATCAAACTAAGAATCTAATCAATTCTATTTTTTGACTCCTAATAGTTATTCATCACAAATAAAGTATGATGAAGCTGGTGATATTGTTAAAATAATTACAAAATCATTTAAATAGTCCATATTTACTCTTAAACTTTTAGCTTTGGTCAAACATTAATCAAAAACCTGGACTTCAAATGTCTAGAATATGAAAATGCACTTGAATCAAACCATGACACAAATGCTCAAATTCAGAATACTGGCTGCGTGGACGCTCAGTCAGCACAAAAGAATAACAAAGTAAAAGCCAAGTAGCACATCGGTGCACAGAGATATGAAACGCGTCTCCACGGTTACAGCAGCATCGTTGTAATTGCCATGTCTAAGCCAGTTTGTGTGCTTTTGTCTGGGTTCTGGTGTGTTCTGCACAACACTGCATGGATCAGCAGTCTGGTACAGTCAGGTCTGTCCTTACACATTCAGAGACACTCCTTCCCCCCATCACTACACAAAAGGCCACCCTCACTCTCACAACCCCACCCACCCCCCTTTTTTTCCTTCTTCGCTATCACTAGCGGCCTCTCCCCCCTCCACCCTTATCCCTCCCCCTGGTGTGAGGAGCAGGTGCTGAGCCAGACCGTCTGCTGAGGTGAAGTGACAGCACAGCTCCCCAGAGAGGAGCAGGCAGAACATCACAATCCAGCATCAACCGCCTCCACACACACACGCATACACACACCCCTCCCTCACAATCCCTGCGGTGTACAACCAGTTTGTAGACAAAACATCTTAAATATGAATGTTGCCTGGTGGCGAGTGGAGAGAGGCAAAGATTACAACACTGGATACGTGTAGTTCAACACAAGCACACAGAGGGTTCCTTTAATTCCTCAAGGCAATTCCTTAACTATACTACACATCCCCCCCATGAAGTTCAAAACCAGAGACTGGATTAAGGGAGGGCAAGAGGTCACTGCAGGACAAAGGACAAAAATAATCAACTATGTGAGATGGTTTGTATATAGATACCAACCATATATGTTTTATTTCTTTTACTGTTGTTTTAACTTGTTTTAATAATGTCTTTTATTTTTGGAAGGGACCACAATGGAAATAAGCGATTTATGCTTTTTTGTGCTATTCCAATTTTAAATGCTGTTATTATTCATGTGTATTGCATTTTCAATCAAATAGATCCAATCAAATCAAACCATGAAACCCATCTGAACCAATACCAGCTAATTAACCCTGTGTAGACAAATCAAGTTCATGAAGGTATCATATTTGATTCCTTACCTGTGTGTGTGTGTCAAAAAAACAAACATATAAGAAATAAATGTAGGTTTACTTCTTCTCCACTAAGGCAGATCACCCCCCCCCCCTTCTACCCCAATTTTTAAAAATAATTGTATCATTTCTTCCTTGTACCAGTATCAACATTTCCTGAAAATTCCATCCAAAATTCTTCCATAACTTTTTGACTTATGTTGCTAACAGAAGAACAACAGATGTAGGGTAACAGGAACACATATTTTAGACCTTTAGACCAACATAAGTGCTGATCCAGACCCCTGTCCACAACCACATGATTCCTTTGAACTTAATTCCTTACATTAGTACCATTACTTTAAGGTACCTAACAGAGCAGGTACACTCACTATTCATGCAGAGGTGGAATATACAGACCCTGACTTACATCTGGCTGTGTTACGCTACGCTCACACAACCATCTGAGTCGCATGAGAATCAAATCTACTTCAAAACAAAAGAGCCAATCAGTATCGCAGTGTAGTGCAGATACACAACAATTGCAGCGTGTGTTAGGTATCCCAGGGTCCATATAGACTCAACTATTTCCAGTGTTTTGTCTACTCTACCGCATGTTCATTCCTTAAAAGATGAACAGAGGACGACTTTGGAAGTGTTTGTTATTTGGAAATGATGTTTTCACTCTTCTTCCGACCAGGTTTGGCAAGTGTTTGATCTATCAGATGGATCCACTGGTGGATAAAGAAATAGTCCCAGTGCAGACGCCCATGGATATTGTGGTACCCCCCCCCCTGGTTGTATTGGTAGAGGACCAAGTCAAAGAGGCTGGTAAACCTGGGCTGACAGTAATGGAACTGGGAGGAAGACATGACAACCACATCTACAGCTAGTGTTCGTCGCCCTGAATCATAGATGAAGGATAAATGGAGAACCATGTTTTCCTACGACGTTTACCAGAAGAACTTGGTGGGTATTGTAGTAGACGAAGTTCTAAATAAACATCATGTTTAAATGGTGAGTTTAAACCTCTTCTGTTGATGTGTATATACCTGATGAAAACAATTTTTGCCGATTAAGCAGCTTGACTTCAACGTGAGTGGCTCGTCAGTCAACATGACGGACAGATTTTTCATCTAATCACATGCAAGGATTTATATAAGGCCCCTCCTTTGAAAACGGATCGGTTGCGGAAGGGTCCCAGATGGTATTGTGAAATACCATCTGGCAACAGTCAGGTTAGACTTTATAGACCCTGTAGACCACATTGGACCTGAGATTGTTGACCCACTGTCCTCACTGGAACTGTTGTTGTCACTGCATTTATAATATATGTAGAAATGACCAAAAATAGTCCCTTCCGCAATATAGGATTAAACATATCATTTAATAGCTATTGTTATTGTCATTACTTTTATTATTTATCACCAAAAACAACTAGTTATGATTCTAAGATGACAGGCCATTATTATATTTCAGTCTCTTCTTCTTTTGACTGAAATTAATCTGTGTTAAATGAAGTGTTTAAGTGTTAACTCAGTTGTTGTGTTGTGGTAAACTATTAAATTAATAACCATAAGGGCGTTACATTAGTGACCTCAATTACAGCTACGCCTCTGCATAACTGTACATGAAATATGATCAGAAATATGAAGGTGTTAAAGTCACTGCTGCATCATACACTCAATGTGTTGATTTAGATAAATGGCTAAAAATGAAAAGACAGTAAAACCTGATTGGTAAATCCTTCTATTGTCTGTCCTGTGTGCAGACGTAATACCTGTGATTACAAAAACACTTAGTGTGATTACTAAGTAAACATCTTCTCCAAAATCAGGAGCTGGACTGAACAGGTCTGCAGTGAGAACAGATGTGTGTCCTGTTAACCCTTTAACTGTTGATGCATCAGTACTGATGTGTTCTGAATGGATGGTTTAGTTAAAATGTTTTGAATAATTAAAGTTTTTTTTGGGGTGTTATTTTACTGATAATTTTGTTAATGGAACTGATGTACAGGTGTCGGAAAGCAACTAATTTAGAAAAAGAAAAAGCCCAAACTAAAATTACTGGAACCAAATTATAACACTAGTCATTTATTCTTTTTTTTTGCAATTTTTTAATGTTATTTGGTGAATATTTATTAGTTTCTGTTGATGCTTATTTTTGTTTATTTTATTATTTTTCTTCAGTTGCGTTCTGTTCATGTTACATATTATTTTGTTGGTTTATTATTAATTTTTGTTAATTTTACTGATCACTTTGACAGTTTTTGTTCATTTTGTTGCTTATTTTATTGTATTTTTTTTTACTGTGGAATTGCTTAGGTCTCAGGAGTTAAAGGGTTAAACGTACTGTAACACTAATTTTCACTTCCTCTTCAGTCTGTTTAGAACCAGCAACCTACAATTATATATTATTTCACTGCAGGTTCATTTATAAAACCTGACAGGTTGATCTTGCTTCTGATTGGCTGTCCTCTGTCGTATGCTGCAGGTGGGCTTTCACACCCAAGTGCGACGTAAATCACTTGTGAACAAAGCAGTGGGTTCAAGAAGCTTCTACTCCTCCAGTTCTGTTGACATCTGTGTCTTTAACCTCCAGCTCAACATGTGCAGTTTAATTACCTCCTTCCACTTCTGCTCAATTACTTGTTGGGAGGAGAACAAAGACAACCAGAGAGTCCCAACACCACGGCACTAACAAGCCTGTTGATGACCAGTGGCAATGAGAAAATACCACACAGGCTTCACGGGTCAAATAAAGCACCAAGGTTCCGGGGTTTTACTTTCAGCTCAATTTAGTCAATGACATTTCCAGTTAGAAGTCTGGACAGATGCTTTCATTTCCTCTATATTCACAGAGGGGGTTCTGCTCTATAGCACTTATCTAATTATGATGTTATTTTTCAGACCTCCCACACCACAGTGACAAATAATTCATCCATTTTCCCTGTTACACTCATGATATAAAATGGTATATAATATGATATGATGTATGTGATTTGATATGATATGATTTGAGACATAATATATGTGACACAATATCATATGTGATGCAATATATTATTTGATATGTGATGTAATGCAATATCTGATATATCATACATGTAATGTGATGCTATATATGATATATGTGACACAATATCTGATATGATATATGTGACGTAATGCAAAATATGATATATTTCATATGATATATGAGAACGATATGTGACATATGTGATGTGATATATGATGTGATCTGATATATTTATGCTGCCTTCACCCAATGGTAGCTGTGATAGGCTCCAGGACCCCAGTGATCCTCTCAAGGGATAGGATAGGATAGGATGGGATAGGATGGGATGGGATGGGATGGGATGGGATGGGATGGGATGGGATGGGATGGGATGGGATGGGATGGGATGGGATAAAGCCAGTTTTGATGGCTTACAGCCATCAAAACCACTCCTTATGTTCATCAATTTCTTGCTCATCTTAATGTCTGGTACAACTGAAGGTACATTTGTTTGGACAAATATTGATAGCAACAAAATTTGCTCATTTAAAATATATCTCTTCAGTTCTTACATCAATATCTATCTCATTGTACTGACAAAAACAGTGCTTTTAGGCATTCTGCATTTTGTTTTCAGTGGGTTTTAATCATATGATACACACAGGGGTTAGTACTTTATTGCATTACCATCATCTGAATGACTTTTGATGGCCTAATCATTTTTATTGTGACTGTACATATGACACCAGGAAGGATGATTTGGTTGATTTTTCTATTCAATGCCCCGGCAACTCCAACAGCTCAATTCCATAAATGATGTGCTACCCACCATTGCCTCATCAGCATCATCAGCACCATAGATTTATGAACATGTTGAATTCACCAGCATCCACACCATATCAGCCATTGTCACATGAGCCAAATAATTACCTCAAAATATGCAAACCTCTTTATAAACATATAAATATTGTTTTTACCCTTCTTTTTTTTTTTTACTTTGGTGAAGTTTTTCAGACTATGGTAGTGAAATTTGTGGTTTACAGTTACATTTAGCGAAGTTCAGTAAATGTGTGTTTCAGGTGATCTATAGATGGGTTTTATCAAGATCAAGAAATAAAAAAAAGAGGAAAAAAAAGGTGAAGCATACCTTTAGATAATATAATATGATTAAAATGTTACTGAGAGTACTGACAAGTTTGTATTTCAGTGTAAAATGACAGACTCCTTTGATCATATATCTTAGATCTAATAGTTTTCCTCAACATTAAATCCTTAAAGTGATTAATCTAAGACTGAATGATTCATGTTAAATATGTTGCGTCTACACTGAGTTTCTGCAGCTCAGTGTAACCTGTTGTGTTTCAGCAGAATGTCCCTCCTGATTCTGTTCTATTCTACATCTGCCTGAAGATGTTAGTAAATACTCTGCTATCTTGTACCCATGCCAATATTGGATCAGCATGCAGACATTTGATGATGATAATCCATTCTTAGTCAGGGACCACCTGTTCATCCTTTTCCTGCTGCTCTGCTCTCTGCTGCCCCCTCCTGGACATACATGCACATACACATTTTCTTAGTTGCCTTTTAAATAATCCACACCCTTATACAGTACATTCAGGGCCATTGTTATTTTTAAGCCGGTATGAAGATATGACAGTAAAGGATGTTACAGTTAATGTGTGACAGCAGTGGTCTGTATCAGAAAAAGGAACATAGGAAGTACAACACATCCTCAAACTGCAGTGTTTGTGACAAACATACAGTTGCAGAAAATATATCATTAAACCACCCCTTGTTTTCCTCAGTTTTTTGTTCATTTTAATGTCTGGTCCAACTAAAGGTACATTTTTTTTCTTACAAATATAATGATAAAAACAAAAATAGTTCATATTAGTTTATTTTCACAGATTATATCTATCCATTTTCTATGTTTTCTCTATAATAATCAAAATGACTTCAGTACTTACATAAATATCTACTGTATGTCATTGTATCAACAAAAACAGTGCTTTTATTCATTCCATGTTTTGTTTTCTGTCTATTTTAGTCACATTATACACACAGGAGTTAGTACTTGATTACATAACCATTGTTTTTGATGACTTTTTTCTACAACTGTAGATGTAACAGCAATGTATTTTCCCCAATGAGGCTCATATCAACACAAATGTGTTTTAATGTTGCTGAAGAGGGCGTATGAAGCAAAAGATGAAACAGATGGAAAAACTGTGAGAAAAAAAACAGGATCAGTCACTGGAAATGAGCTGGATCTACCAGGGGTGAAGACATTTCACATTAGGGGCACTTAGGATCATCCTTTTCTCCTAATACTGACTCTGCATCACCACTACCATCGAAATATAAAACAAACCATATGCCTGCCTCCTTTAACTACAGGCTCAAAGCTCAACATGCAGTGTTGCAACATTTGAAACTCTTATGACAATTTTAGGTAAGACAAATGAAAATTACAAGCTGGAAGAAGCAGGTAATATTGCAAAGAAAAACAAAAATTGTATTGATTAAATTTATTTATCAGATAAATTGGGGAAAAATATATTATTTGAGATTAAACACCTAACTTTGCAGGGAAATCTTCAAATTTACAAGAAAATCTTGATTGTTGAGTTTTAAATGAATTGGAAATAAACTCATGCATTCACAAATGTATATTATGAGATCCAAACGAATTTTATGAGCAAAAGCTATGACAATTTTTAACTACAACTGCAACATTCAAGATTTCAGTATGTGCAAGTAGCATTTTTTATAGTGGAAAAGAAGATGAGTTGAGTGCTTCTGTACACAGTGTCATGTGGCTGTTGCTAGTTGCCATTATTTCCAGGTGATGGCTGGTGGTATGAGTTCATCCCTAAAGGTTCTGGGTGTAGAGTGCATTTGTTCAACACTATTTTGAAAGTGGAAAGACTGACACAAAATATAGATGAAATCCATTTATGTTTTCATCCAACTTCCAGTGATATGAAATCTACCTTTTGGATTCCCCGATATGCATTACACTGAACTGCATTGATTGACTTACTGAGTGCATTCTACTCAGTATTCTGTAAATTATTAATAATAATGAGTGGTTTTATTATTATATTTGTTTGGTTTTAACAATTTGAAGGAGATATTAATGCATCTCGCATCTGACTTTTGTCATTTACAGATGCCATGAACTTGTAAACTACGTGAATTAACCCATAAAGACCTAAACATCCACTGTCAACCACTAATGTAAACAGTTTAATGTCCACTGAATGTAAATAATTTATGTAAAATACAGTTTGTCATCTTTTCATGGTTATGAGATATGACCCATTTGGACCTTCAGAGGCTCCATAGTTACCATGGAAACACTGTCATCTTCTACAACATTGATTCACCAGTAAAACCCGTGGACTTTGTCTGTTGTCTCTTAATAATCGATTAGGATAGGTTCATATTGTCTACTGAAATTCTAAACATTTCAGCTCCAGGTTGTAGCTGAAACATGTCAAGGTTAAAAAAAAATCTTCTTTCCAATTTGTCTGACAAAAAAAAGGAAAGAAAATCTTAAAACTCATGGAGTTTGATCAATGACAGTGGTTGGAGACACATGTTTATGTTCAGTTACTGATATATATGTTGAAAAAGTCACCTTTTCTTCAGTTTTTCATGGTTTTCATACAATAACTTCCAATTTATTATGATATTTTATGAACAGCTACGTGGTCAGTGAATTAAATAGAGAAAAATACATGACTTACAGAGAAAAAAAAGACTACAAACATAGGATAATATTACAACAAACAGTAGGTAGGTCATACCTGTTTTTATTCCACTCCTTCAATAAATGATACTTGTGCTCTTTCTGAAGATGTTGGGAGGTGTGTTACTTACTTCTTTAGGTCATTTCTGATTTTATCTATTATGAAAATAGAATAAAAATTGAGCTTCTTTATAGACTAAGAGAGGTTGACATAGTGCAGTGGTTCCCAGTCCTGGTCCTTGAACACCCCTATCCTGCATGTTTTAGATGATTCAAAAGATCAGCCTATGATCAAACTCTGGAGAAGACTGACAACGACCGTCAAGTGTGTTGGAAGAGTGAAACATCTGAAACATGCAAGATAGGGGTACTGGAGGACCAGGATAGGGAGCCATTGACATAGCGGATCTTTACAGGTCAATAAAATAACAGTATTTTGAATAAAGAATGAGCTAAACATAATGCTCTAAAACATTGTGACACTGAAATGAAGAATTTATGTCTGATACTGACTTTGATTTCATATAAAAACTGTGTATCTGTTGAAATGAACGTCTAAGCAAAAAATAATAAATTCCTAAATAAATATGTATCACTGAGCATCAAGATAAATATGGAAGTAGACTCAAACTATGTATGAAAAATAAAATCCAACAATCTAGGTGGGAATGATTTATATCTTCTCAACTAATATTTTACCTCATCAATAGTATTTCCATTTAAAAAGGCTCTAATATTTCCACTCAGCATCAAATTCTGCTGATACGTACCACATCTTTGTGATGTCAAGACATTTATTCTAACAAAAGCAAAACAAGGAAATAAACAGAACACAAAACAACATTTTTATTTATTAGTAGATAACATGGTGCATGGCTACACTAAAGTGGCCAAGGTCAGAATCATTTCATCTCCTTAGGTGTTTCTACTCTTTTTCTGAAATGGCCTTTGTGGGTCGTCATAATCCCAGATTGCAGATATACAAGGACTGAATATAACACTGGGATTACTGTGGGACAGTTATGTCCCACTAAATGACAATGTCACAGGTCTCTGGATTCACATGGAGCCTAAAACACCCACAGAAGCCCCACTCCCACTTTAAATTATTAAAACTGACGCCACGTCCTAAAAATACCTCCTGTGCTCAATCACTCACTGCTCCCTTTATTGTACACACTCCACAGTGAACAGTGAGAGGAGAGTTCGTAAGTATATGAATCATCATAATGTCATTGCTGACACTGGTGAATCTAGGATTCAGAGTTCTACGGAGGGATACTTACACCTCCACTGCAGGGTTTTTCTGAAAACATGCAAAGTGCACTCACAACTCAAATCCTTCCTGGAGCTGGGGATTGATTTTTTTTTTCATTATAATATAAGGAGGAAGTGATCTAGTCTACAGATGCTTTTATATGAATATAATTTTAAAGTAAGACATTCTTAAAGGTCCAGTATATAAAGAGGATCTAAATGTTGAAATAGAAAATAATATTGTAATAATGTTTGTTCTATAGAGTGTTATATATACACATACACACACATACACTGGGTTCAATTCCAACATGGGGGGTGCATGTTCATGTTACATGTTCTTCTGTGTGGGCTCTCCTAGTCCTACCATCTAAACACATGCACTAATAGGTTACTCAGTTCATTTAAACTTCCCATAGGTGTGAATTTGTGATGAACTGGTGACATGACCAGTGTGTACCCAGCCTTCACCCATAAGTGGCTGGAACAGGCTCCAGTAACCTATGTGACCCTAGTGATACAGTGGGTTCAGAAAACGAATGAATGAATAGAGATGGTCATGGCTAAAGCAGGTCGTTCAATAACCAAAAGGTTGGTAATTCAAATCCAACTCTGTCCTAAGTCAGCCTGTTGTATCTTTCAACAAGACATTTCACTCTCCTTCCCCCCGAGAATCACTCACACTAGTGTTTGAATGTTTAGTGTCAGTCTGAGAGGCCGTTTGGCACTAATTGAGAATGTGAAAGTTCACGTCTTCTACTGTAGATGTGGTTGTTGTTATGCTGGGGAGAGCTGATGGTTGGAACAGATATTAGTCTATGTATTAGTCTATATAATGTCAGTATAAGTACTCACATAAAAATTGCTTGGTAAATCATTCTTTACAATTTAAATGGCAATTAGTAACTTCAATCTTGGGATTGAAGTCAGTAAATGCATTGTTCATTGTTTTAACTTCATTTCCTGTCATGCAGTGTGGTACTGCAGTTCCTGTCAACTGTTATGGACATAGCAACATGATTATAAGGCTATTGTATTGCAAACTGACAGAGTTACACACACTCACAAAAACACACACAGGGTCTACTTCTGTTTTAATATATAATATGTTTGTATTTTTAGAGCTTTATTTGTTTTGTTTTCTTTTTTTAATTTTGTTTTTTGCTGTATTAATAATTTCTTAACACACAATAATTTCTGATTTGGATTAGTTTTCCATCAGTGTAGAATCACACCTGAAGTCTTTTTTTAATAATCTAAAAAAAACCAAACTACACTTTGCAAACTGCAGATCATCTGCACTCGTCTCATCACCATACAATAAAACCAGCAATCAACATGTCTGCCGTAATTAAAAGTCATTTTATCAGCAAAAACAGCACAATGCAGCATCTTAACTCAGATCAGTGCAATGTTTAGTCGAAAACACTGTTAAAACTGTTAAGACTTTAAACACAGCCTTCTTGGTCTGTTGCTGTTAATATAATACAAAAGTGTGAAGACATGACTCAGCAGTACCATGTAGGTAATCCTTCTGGCACCGCATGGACTTTATGAAGTATCATAGCAGCTTTCTAATTTGCAGCTCAGCAGTGAGTGCAGAACATTAGTCATATGTGGACCCAAATATACTGCATTTGTTTCAGCATCACAGAACGTTACTACACATGCTTATCAAGGATGAATGGGTACACAGAAATATGGATTAATGTTGGTTAACATACACATAAAAAATCAACTCCTCCTTCATTACCATCTCTCAGATTTCATTCATTTAATGAGCTAGAACTAGTTTTCTGAAGACTTACAAGTGAATATTTCTCTACATTTAACCTTTCCAAATTATATATCCACTTATTATAATTTTATTTTTCACCTTTTATTCAGTAAAAATCACATAAGTTTCCTATATTTAATTCACTGATCATGTAGATGTAGAATGAGTTATGTATTAATGTTGGCTGTTTTACATCTTGTTTCTGTCACCTGCCTAGAGACTGCAGTTGAAAAGTGGTTATATTAGAGTAAATATGACATATTTTAATGGCTGTGTTTTTTATACAACAATGTTCATAAATGTGCATGGTAAACCATTAAAATAAAGTCACAGTCTATACAACAAGGTGATTATATCAATGGAAGAAAAGGCACGTTTTTCAGCAAAATATATTACCAGTTAAATGTAAAAATAAGTATCTACAACCACTTTTTCTTCTCAACTACATGGGTTTTATTGGTGAATTAATGTTATAAAAGATGAGAGTCCATGAATGTTCAAATGATTACTATCCAATGACAATGAAAAGATGAAAAACTGAATTTTACCTGAATTACTGATGCATATTTATACAATGATTAAAGCTATTAAGCATTTTAGTCCAGTAGATGCTTTTGTTGTCAACTATTTAGGACTTTTAGATTCATTAAATGGAGCCCTGTTCCCACTATTGCTTCAATGGAGCTGCAGATTCACCATAAGGTTTACATAAATGTGTAGAATCATCATTTATACATGACATATACTGAGAAATGCTTCATGCACCTGTCAATGGCCATACAGGTCAACTGTTCTGCCAGAATTAACATTAATATACAAGAATGTTTAATGAAGCTTTGTAAATTCATATAAAAGATGAGTAATGATTAAGAAATATACTGTAACATGCCAGAACAAAAGTAAGGGCATTCAATTCCATAATTCTTACAAAACACACAAATCTTTCTTTCTGGTTTTACTCACCATTGTGTCAGAGGCAGAAATCATTTGGTGTTAGAGTGCGTAGATACAAAAATAGTCCAAGGTACAGAGGTTTGGGGCAAAAAGAAACAAACAAAAATGTATTAGTAAACAGATACAGTCATGAAATGTGTCATTTTCATCAAAATATGTTTCATATTTATTAATCCTGTACATATTTCCTCTGCTTTTCATCAGTGTTAAACTGTATCTCATTAAAACAGGTACAAGGATCACTCTTATTTTGATAACATTTAGTTTGGTTGTTATTTTGTTTTGTATTATTTATTTTCACAATTACTTTAGTCACATGATACAAAAAATGTTTTAGCTCAGGGTAATATCAGACAGTTTGTGATAGATTTCCAAGAAAATCAGACCTACCTGGAGCATTAATTTTAGAGCAGGTTATTTCTGTGAAGGAAATATTCTGTCAAGAGTAATAAATTAGACTAAATATTTCTCTTAAGTTTTTTTTGTTGTTGTTGTTATTTTGTTTTGTTTTTTTTACAGATAAATATTACAGTAGTCTGGATGAGACAATGGGGTCACTGTTGTTTTAGTTTCTGAATTTCTTATAAAATATTTTTTAAGTAGGCCCAGGTAACATGGGACAGTTTCTTATAGATGAAAATAAATAAATAATGATGATAATAATAATAATAATAATAATAATAATAATAATAATAATAATAATAATAATAATAATAATAATAATAATAATAACAATAATAATAATAATAATAATAATAATAATAATAATAATAATAATAATAATAATAATAATAGAAGTAGTAGCAGTAGTAGTAGGCTGACCAATATTAAGTATTACTTTCAAATCAGGTTAATTTTCTAAAACAAATATGTTGTCAACTAAAATAAATTAATAAAATACCAATAATTAAAAATCTAATGTAAAATGTGACAAGTAGGGGCTGAATATAAGCAGCCAGTCCACAAAAAAAATCCTCTTTTCTCTCATAACCACATAACCACAGACAATAACATGTTTAAGAACTCACTGCTAATATTTTAAGAACGTTAGCTGTAAACCAGACCTTTATGTACTCATTCTTTATCAAAACAACAAAAAAGTAAATTCGGAAATATCAGACATTAAAACAACAAACAGGTCTGTATTATTATCACGACACAGTACAATATTATTTTAGTAACCAATCAAACTAATGATGATATGACTTAACTGGAAACCCAGAAGCTGCCGTAAATCGACAAAAGTGATGACAAGTGGCCGCATTGCCACGCATGCGCAGAACAAATCAAGTTTCCGGATGAAGCAGTGACAGGTGTATCTCCAGACCGGCAGATTATCAGGGAATACAGAGGACTGGTACCCCTGTTTACTGTGTCAAAGAAGCTTCGGATGCAGGGAATATATTCTGAATACTGAGTCAAAGATATATTCTCAAGTGAAATTAAATAAATAAATAAATAAATAAATAAATGCATGTTAAAACCCGATCATGACTGCAGGAGCAGACCGTGAACCCCGTCTGAGCATCCCAGTATCTACCGTGTGGCATTCCCTCAAAATCCAAAAATTAAATAAAAGTCACACAGGGGAATAAAAATATTCACGCTTACCTTAAATGACAAAAATCCAAGTGTGTGAATGTTGCGTGTCGGACCACAGATCCACACTCCTGCCTGCTGTCACTCCCTGAACGCCACCCGTGTTGCGGTCCTCAAACGTACCATCAAGTCCAAACGCAGACATAAATATTCAAAGGTCTACGAAATTAACAGTCAGATCTACTGTATGTAGGTTTTATGTGGTGACTGTAAATAAATTCACGGATACTAGTACTATGTGGTCGGAGCTGTGGCTCAGTAGTGGCAGAATATTCGGCTGGGGGAGTTCTCCACTTCACAGTGGATCCTCCTCTGCGTTAGTCTGCGTGTGCATCCAAGGACCACAGCTGACTTACTCTTTTTTCACATTTACAGTACGCTTTTTTTCCTCCTCTGCTTAAATTTATAAATGTGATTTACCTCCAGTACAATACATCAACCTTTTTCTTATGCACCTGCTCTGTCTGTAGATGTAGATATTTTACACATATACAAAAAAATATTCACTTAATGTTTATGTCAATGATTACTGAAATAATTAACTCCAAATGACTTAAACAAAGGTAACAAACAAATATTTAGTCATGTATGCACTTAATTTAATCATGTTCTTAGTAAAATATACAAAAAATTTCTTTGGGTGAGACATGGCCAGAATTAGGTTGGACAATTTGGGGGACAAATTGAGACCAAGGCCAGTTTAATGTGGTTGGGACATGTGCAAAGGAAATATGGGGACATATATATACACACACACATTATATATATATATATATATATATATATATATATATATATATATATATATATATATATATATATATATATATGTGTGTGTGTGTGTGTGTGTGTGTATATATATATGTGTGTGTGTGTATATATATATATATATATATATATATATATGTGTGTGTGTGTATATATATATATATATATATATATATATATATATATATATATATATATATATATATATATATATATATATATATAATATAATAAAGTAGGGACTTTGAAGCCTATGGGATATATACATACATATTTATAAAAGTAAAATAAATAGAATTTTAAAAATCAAAAAATTAAATAAATACATTTTTCTGTTCATTATGATGTCTTTAATCATGCAATACTTATTTAACTATGGAAACAAGCACTTATTAATAAATGATTGAGAATTAACTAATAAAGGACTAGATATACTAAAATGTCAACTAAATAACCAACTGAATTTAAGAACAATCACCTTCTAACAATAATAAAATTAGTTTATTCAAAAAAATAAGGGTTTTCTCCAGGTACTCCAGTTTCCTCCCACCATCCAGAATGCACTGATAGGTTAATTGGTTAATCTAAATTGTACATAGGTGTGAATGTGAGAGTGATTGTCTATATACGTTCAGCCCTGAGATGAACTGGAGACTCATACAGGGTGTACCCCGCCTTCACCCACTGTAGCTGGATTAGGCCCCCAGTGACCCTAGTGAGGATAAAGCGGGTTCAGATGATGAGATTTAGATTTTTGCAGTGCACTTTGCTGAACCTTTAGTCTTTATAAGTCATACATCTTTTACAAAACAGTGGTAACAAGTAATACCAGGCACAACAAACCCCACCCCCCCTTGCACACACTTGCCTGATTTGCCCCATCTCTTATCGTGAAAACACATTTTTGGTGAGTGCCTTTGACCTTTGACCTACATTCACATAAATTTAATGGGATCTATTTTGGACCACTTTGCACCTTTCCTGGAAATTCCATGGAAATTATTCCAGTAGTTTTTATGTAAAGCTGCTTACCAACAAACTAATAACCCAACAAACACACCAACACACAAACCAACTTGAAAATAATACCCCTCTCCCCACCAGGGGGCAGGGTAATATACCAGCAGAACAAAGTATACCATGTATGAAAACACAGTGAAACTTGTGTCAACCAAAGTGGTTTATTATCATTTTGACAATGTCATCTTATTGTCGTTTACTTCAGTGGTAAACTAGTCGAAAGTCCTTCTGAAAATCATGACATAACAAGGCAGCGTACTGAAGAAGAGGTTCAGGTCACAACTTTTAGATTTTAGTCCACAAATCAGACATTTCAGCAGTTGATGTGGAGACAGAATGAACCAAACACCAAAGGAAGTTTCTATACCAATCCTTTTGTTCTCCAGGAAAATCACATATCATACTGTCATCAAAACATTTTTAACATTTCATATAGAAGTGTTTTTTTTTTGTTTTCTTTTTTTGCATAACAGCTGCAGCAGCCGACCAGATGCAGCTCTGCATTGAAAGGCACTTTGGTAAATGCTCAGATCAAAAACAAAAACAAAAAAAACAACCCATAAGGTTACAAACTTTTGTCTACACTGACACTGCGTAGCTCACAGTCACAATAATGACTAAGGAAAACTCTTACAAACAGACAGAACAGATGACAGAAAAAAAACAACACATGTTCTTTAGGCTCTGCTCAGTCCAGAAACAGGATGTCCATACTGATCTTGGGTATTGTTGCGTTAACCATGTCCTGACACTTTGAGGCAGGTCTGAGTTCAGGTTCATACTCGTCTCTCTGTACATGTATGTTGTAGTGTGGAAGATGAATCAAGAGGTCACCATAACACAGGGAAGTCCATTTTACTGAAGCCAGGATCCCGACGCGTCTCCCAATATGTGTTGTTGCTCACCCAAGTGTCATCCTTGGACTTCCTGCAGACACAAAACAAATAAACCATTCCTTTAATTGAGGCGAAAGACATTTATGTACATATTAGAACAAAATAGCCATTCATGTCATTGTGTGTACAATGAAAGGCTACTCCAGTAAGTGCAACAACATTAATTAAAAAAAAAAAAACAAAAAAAAAAACACCATCCTTTAGAAAATAAGAATAGAGTGAACAAAAAAATTACAAAAACTTAAAGCAAGATAAGAGAACTTTAAGTCTTACAAAAGGTCAAATAGAATAGAAGTAGAATTAAAATAGAAATAGACCTAACATATGATACATAATTCAACATAAATGTATATATATTGAACTGAAGTCCACTTAAAAATAGAGTATTTATGATTGAATAAATGTTGCATTGTTATAGCATGGAAGATTACTTCAAGACTTATTATTCGTAATTCACATTATACACGGTTATTGCACATTTTTGGAAGTGGTTACATGGAAATCCATCCAGGAAAGTGATACATTAACACACATTAAGTACCCCCAAAAACAGATTTTTAAAGGCCATAATGTCTATAACGTTATATTAAAATGTGAATTAGGAAACATTTGTGATGTACTAGTCTGCCTGTTGAAAATGAATGCATTTTTGTCCAGTACAAATGTATTAAACATCCATATGTGTGTATGACTGAGCATTAATGTGTGTTTTATAGAGCTGAAGATATGATAATAAGATGAATTTAAGTATTTTAATGGTGCAAAAAGTCAGGTGCAAGAAATTGCGTACAAAACAATAGGGCAGGGACGTCAAACTGGTCCTCGAGGAACACTGTTCTGCATGTTTTAGATGTTTACGTCTTCCAACACACCTGGTTCAACCACATGACTCATCATCAAACATCCCCAGCAGCCTGCTGATGAGTCATGTGGTTGAACCAGGTGTGTTGGAAGAGGAAAATATCTAAAATATCTAAAACCTGCAGAACAGTGTCTCTTATGGACCAGTTTGACATCCCTGTAATAGGGTGTGGGAGCAGAATATATGTATACTTCTCATCTAGTCACAATCAAATTCACTCCATCTGCATGGTGCAATTTATTTTTGATTTATTCTTTTTTATTTGAATGATGACAAGCTGGACTGAAAACAAGCGGACATGAAATAGGAGTAATGAGGTTATTTTTCTAATTTAAAGAGTAAAGTAAAAAGTCAACTGAAAAATGATTACTCCAATAAAGTATAGATTAAAAAAAATGTCTACTTAAATAAGGTAATTGTACTTTATTACTTTGCACCTCTGATAACAGCAGAAGTAAGAAGTGATACAAACAAATGCATTCTTTAGGAATCAGAACACTGAGCTCTGTGTTCCAAATTTAAATAGGTCATTTTTACATTTAGGTTTCTATCCAGTATACAAAAAATATTTTTATCCAATACAGACCGTAAACCTAAATATGAAACTCTTTGAAATCAGTTAAAACTACAGTGGTTAATTGAGTTTTCTTGAAATCATTGGCCAAAATCCTTAATTATTTTCAAGAACAGTAGTGATTGATGGCTGCAACTACCAACTGCTAAAGTCCATTGATTGACCTTTAAAAAAAACCCTGTCATCACTTTTGTATGAAACGGCATTAAATGACATTAGGACATCTATATTTATATTTAGTCTTTTGATTTGGGTCAGGAGGGGAAAGCTGCAGAGGTGGGGGTGTATTTTACAGACCTGGCTCTTTTTTTTTTTCCTCATTTCAGCTGCTGCAGCTGCAACAAATATAGATGTTATGGTGCTCTTAATCCAGAAAAGGGCAGTTCCCATTTTTATTCATATGCACTAGTATTGCATCTATGCCTATATTATGCCAGTTATCAATGAGTACGGTTACATACACTTAGAGAAATTTGAAGTATTGCCTTACTCCAATTAAAATTGAAATTTTAAAAGCCATGTAAAAACACTTAAATAGGAGTGGAATCAAATTGAACTGGAGTTTGAGAAGTTGGAATAAGCAAGTCAGATAATGTAATTGTAATCACATTTCTCCCTGTGGGTAAAGACCACCCAACCTTAGCTCAATTAAGACTGGCGTGGACATGCCCTCTTTTGGAAGTGACCAGAGACACGACATGACAACATGCATGTTACGTGTTTTAAATCAGAGTGAACAGTATGTATGAAATATACTGAGCTGCTGCATTGTTGTCGCCCTTATCTTCTCTGGGTGTTGTCCTCCTTCTACTATGTCTGCTTCAAATCTGCTGCTTTTGTTTAGTTACTGTTGTTCTTCTTCTATGGTGCCAACCAGAAGCATGCTAATGTAAAGGGGCGTGTAGCACCACCTTGTGTCTGGAGGTGGAACAATAATTCAAATTTCTCTTGCTTGTACGTAAATGAGAATTTTTGGAAAACTCCACTTAAGTCCTTAAACGTGGGGTAGGAGATCTTGGAATAACATTACCTACAAGCTGTATTTTGAAAGTATGTACACCTCTGCCTCTTCTTCAGCCCACCCCTCAAAACCACACTTTCATAGATCACTGAATGCACACACTCTCTGGAGTGCTCACAGAGGTTCACGATTCACCAGAACTCAACGTCAATTAGCTAACACAACAGTGGCTATCCCCCTGCCCCCAACCCTCGCCCCAGACCCTAAATGGGCCCTCCTCTGACCTTGGCTGAGGTCCCAGAACCAGGGTAGTTCCTGTGGTCGGGTGTCCGCTGGGGGCAGCACAGCCTCAGAGAGGGGGGAACCTCTCTGAGGCCGGTTGTGGGGAGGTGCCCCAGGGTACCGGGGGGTCATAACGTATCACATTATTTCGTTTCCACGTTATAACGTGAAAATACCATATCATGAAATAACATTATAGTTTCCTATCACAAAATAACAAGGTGCATATAACGTTATAACGTAAAAACATATCACTTTATATCATGAAACCCTAACCCTTAACCAATTAGTGTCTCAAAATATTATATAAATGTTCTGTTATCTTACCTCTGGAGTAAAAACAGGACCACCTTAATATCACTTTGTGTTTTAACTAACGCCAGCACTGGAAAGCCCTAACTCTTGTTCTGTTTCCCTCTTCAGTGTCTTTTTGCTGTTGCTTTTTCAAGCAGTTTTTCCTTTTGCTTTTCATTGAGGTCTTTTCCGCCATACTAGATCGTCTAGGAAGGACTCTACGTTCATGAGTCTGTGAACGCGCAGAGGGGGAGAGGGGGGCGGACTGAGGTTTGATGGATGTGCCAGGATCCAATTAATGTAATCATCATGATTACATTGATTGGTCAGAGTTTTCCTCTGTTTACACACTCTAGACTAGACGAAAACATTCATTTTTGGACAAAGATTCTATTTCAGTGTGTGTAATCAGGGTTTAAAGGGGATTTTAAGCAACATGGTAAAAAAATGCTCCAGGAAAACATCTCCCACTTCACCTTTAATTGAATTAAGGTGATAATTAGAATTTCTAAGTGCATATAAACATGCTCAGTCAGGGAAAACATCTTTTCCTTGACTAGTGAGACATCCAAAGGCCATGCACACACTGTCTGATCACACATATTTAGCTATTCTATAAGGAAAATTAACTGACTACATACTTGAAAAAGCGTGGCTGGTGTGTCATGTTGTTGTCATGCAGCACTTTCCTCCTCTCCCTCTGGAGCTGCTCAATTCTCTGTTTCTGCTCCTCAGCTCCTTCTATGTTCCCCTCTTCCAGGAGCCTGTACAAACACCACAACAGAACAGAGTATTTTGGTCACTTCACCTTTTCTAACGGACGTTCAGCCTTTTTACTGCTGCCTCAAATCCACCAGAATCCTTTGACAAAAACTAGCTTCGTGGTCTACTGCTGCCTTGACTGGACTGGTTTTGTCTTCTTTGATGAGATCAGATCCAAACAAAATGATGTAGCCAGTGGTAGAGCAGCAACACTTGTGTTTTCTGATGTAAGGTGAACAATAGTCAGAGATAGAATGGCCTCTGATGGCTCTTAGACAGGAGTGCCTGTTGGGAAGTGCTGAAAATATTGTACAGATAGAATAAGGGCCAATCCCACTTCACCCATTAGCTCTCTGATTTGGCCCTTGGCCTTGATACGGAACTGTAAGGGGTAGGGGTTTGAAAAATTCCCTTATGAAATGGGACAAGCCTTTGCGATCTGATAGGTCATCAGCAGTCATAGATGTCTTTACTAAAAGGTCAAAGGTTAAAAGGTCAATCAAATGATTAAGTTGTTTATGAAAAAACTGTTGAACTTTTTTTGTTATGTTTCCTTCTGTCTTTCCAATGATTCAAACAGAATTGTTGGACATTTCTCCTACCCTTCCATTCGTACTGTGGCCCTCAAAAATCTGAGTTTCAACAGATATACAGCCCTACCCCTCCATTTAATGATGAATCGGGACAACACTACCCCTTTCACATGTATGTGCAAAACATAAGTGGAAGAGTAAGAGGGAGGGGCTAAGGCATGAATTGGGATTCAGCCAAAGTATACTGGTGTTTTTTTGTGTGGGCTTGTTTTTTTAGGTGGTTTCAATACATTTTGTTGCTCCTTAAGAATTTAATAAATAATCACTTTACCCCCAGTACAAAAAAAATAAATAAATAAAATTCAGACACTTCAAATAAAATACAAATATAACTGAAAATATATTTGCAATACCTCTGAAATATATTTTTAAATCAAACAAGTTATAAAATCAGTTTTTTTTAGTAGGAGTCCATGCTATTAATAAAATATCATTCATCTAACCTAAACTGTTCTACATGAATAGTTTCTATTTATAGGAAGCAGAGAGATAAATTCTTCTGACCACATGCCTCCGAGTTCCATCAACAGTTGCTATGGTAACCCACATATTTCCAGCTTGTTTTGCTTCACACCCCCATCAGACTTAGCCATGTTGCAGACCTAAATCTACATACAATGCAGAACAATCTGTGCAGGCCATATGGCAAAAATACAAACTAAGGCAGGTAAGAAGAAACCATATCCAAACCTCTGATCTGGTCTGAACCGGGTGTCTGTAGGGGGCAGTAAGGACCTTAAAGTGGCATTCATCTCATTTAACTCTACTGCAAACTGTGTGAAGCCATAATACTGCTCTTGGTCCAATGGCATGGGGTCTGCACAAAGACACAAACAAAGTCATGAATGAACAGCAGGCGGGTCAGTTAAAGCTTAGTTCTGCCATTTATTATAATGCTTTACGCTGACAGTTTCAGCCATAAATTACTCACTTGCTCTCCAAATACATGTGGCAGATGGTGGGTCTCCTTGAAACACAGCCTCATTCCATTTCCCAAATATGGAATGTACCACTTTTCCTCTTGAATCCGTAATCACACCTTCAATCTCATTCACTGTGGAACTCCATGATTTTGCCTAAAAATAAAAGGTGGTGGGGGTAAACTGTGACATTAGTGGCAAATTTAATGATAATATTATATTTACACCATTTTGCAATGCACATTGTGAATGATTACATTTATGATAATTTAACAGAATTATTAAAATTCAGTTCCAGTTTTGACCAGAAGATGGTGCCATTTGCCTTAATACCATCCATTACAAAGCCTTTCCTTGTGTTTTGAGGTTAGGAGGCTGCAACAGAGCAAAGTGAATACTGTACATCTCTAATAAAGAAAAAAACGTAACATGCTGCACACTTTTAATACCCATCAGCCAAATATAATGTAAGATTCTGTTGAAAGTTATTGCCCAATAATTTAGATTAAAATGTCATGTAAAACTTATTTCATATATATGTATATATGAAAAGTACTTGGATATTATAACTGCACAATTTGTCACTGAAAAAGTAGTTCAGGGTGACATATATTTGACAGGCTTTTGCTTCATGCCAACATGCATCCACAGTATACATTTGGTGCAGATATGTCCATGTATTCTACAGATGCGATTGACAGGTGACAAAACAATTACAATACCACTTCAGCCAGAAGTTGGCAGAGAGGTAAAAACTGAAAAATGTGTTTGAAGAAGCTGAAAAAGTTGCATGTGAATGTGACAAATCAATAAATTCAAAACGTACTTATTGTTGTACTTTCAAACTTTCATGTCAGGCAAGAAGACAGAACCAAACACAGACAGTGGCCCATGCTGTGGAAATTGTCACTTTTTCCTAACCTTAACAAATGTGACTTTGCACTGGCAGCCATCACTGCTGAGATTTTTGATAGACATTTCTCCGTAGTGTTCAATCCAGCGCTGGCCGCTCAGGATGTTATGGATACATGACGTCACTTTGTTCCATTCGTAG
This sequence comes from Siphamia tubifer, assembly GCA_020466265.1. Lineage (NCBI taxonomy): Eukaryota > Metazoa > Chordata > Actinopteri > Kurtiformes > Apogonidae > Siphamia > Siphamia tubifer. The sequence continues at coordinate 19,960,518 of CM035793.1, read as the reverse complement.
TGGTCCCCAAATCTGGAGAATAACAAGCACCCTGCTTCAGTCAGTTGACTTTCAAAGACTCTCAGTATAACACAAGATAAGGTTATATCAAGAGAGATTATAGTGCAGTGAGAAGTGTAAACACTTGGATACACAAACACCCACTCATTATGTAAATAGAGAGGACTTACGCAGGTAATGTAACATGGGTGGTTCCCATGGGAACTATTTCCATGGACTTGCCCCAGAATTTATTTTTCCATCTGACATCTAAAAGAAATAAAGCCAAAACACAAATGACCACTTGTGAAAAAGAAGCTGGATAATCAGTTTCAATCTGTTCTCCTGGTATTTACGTGTCTTTTATTAAACAGTGTTATCGGTGTATACACAGGCGTCTTTATTCACCAGAAGTTAAAACAAGGTCAGTGAAACTCTCAAGATGAAGTGTAACCTCCAGCACGTACCGAGTAGTCAGGAATAAGGTGTGGCAGTGTAATGTATGAGCTGTCCTAGTTAGAAAGAGGGTAAATGTCTTATTTATAATAAACAAGGTCTGTCCTGCTAACCTTGCCAAAAGCTGAAGTTCCTTGAATCACAGTGACATGCTGACACAGGTGGGTGATGACTCACCTGGGATGAGAAGAGAAGGGTTACAAGATTGGATCATTGAAAGAATACATTAGAGGTTTTATCACCTCCGAAACTAAATAATTGATTCACTTTTTTTTTTTTTTAAAACAGAGAATGTGAACACCAACAGGTTTTTTCTAGCCTTTCACTCTTTCCTACTTGGAAATTTTGTGAGGGGTTTAGCAACACAGAGCAGAAGATGTGGTGTGTCTGCTATTCTGTATAGTCATCAGTATTAACTCAAGGATAATACCAATGTGTCAAGACCTGAACATTTTAACATTGTTTGCAAAAATTAAATATGTTGCACAGCCCTTTTGTCACACCTCTGTAATTCACATCAGAACACTGACCAATAACATTTCCTGTGACGTTAATGTCTTCCCAACCAGTGAACCCTGTGTGTGATGTAACTTGGATGACGTTCACCTGTTCAGCTATAAACCTGAAGCCTTTATCAGGTCTGTCGCACTCAAATGTCTCTCCCAGGACTGGGTTAAAAGGTTTACTTCCTGCCCGATGGTAGGTGGATGCGTATGCAGATATTGCAAAGGTGGCAACATACACCTACAAAAAATAAAACAAATACACAAAAGGACATTAAAGCCTGTCTTTCATTCAAAGCTCAGTATGGAGGTGAGGTAAATCCAAATCTCACGTAACGCAGCAATTTTATGATTTTATAATGTTGTGAATGTTTGTGGTCTTTCTGTGCTTGGAATTTTAAATGACAATAATTACAAGTGTGCATCAGAACACTTTTACAGCTTAATGTATATTGTTGTAAAATAAGCATTAATATTATAAGCATCATTATTGTTTTCATTTATTTATTAGCACAAACAGCTGGACATTAAGTATATATTTAAAATGTGCTGGATATCCATTCTTTTTTTTTTTATGTTAAACACCACAATAGTTCCAGTGTGTATGTGCACTGGACAAATGGCAAAAAAGGTGTGAAAATGCCATGTAAAAACTTATAAAACAATACTTATCTGCATGTTTTGCTGCAGGTTTATGGAATTTTTTTATTACCTCTGCCAAGGAGGTTATGTTTTTGCTGGCATTTATCTGTCTGTCTATGTTCGAGATAACTCGAAAACTTATGGACGGATTTTGATGAAATTTTCAGGATATGTTGGAAATGTGAACAGGAAGAACTGATTTCATTTTGGGGGTGATCGGGGTGGGGGGGGGGGGTCTACCTTGGCAGAGGTCTGCGCTCTCAGAGTGCTTTTCTAGTTTTTTTATACACTTGATAACATGGACTTTTTATGGAGTTTAAAGGGTCAAAGTGTAGTTTTTATGCTTTAAAATATTCAAATATGACCTAGATTTATCATTACAGTGTTTAAAGACCTCTGACGTTCTGCCCCTCACTTAACAATTATATATTTTCGTAATAACAGTTTTACAGAATTAATTTACATCACTCATTTCAATGTCCATCTTGACCATATGTGTGTTTTAAAGCAGAACCTCCTGCATTATTGCAGCATTTTCATGTTTTTTTTAATGAACGTACAAATTATATTATATAAGGTAAAAACAAAACGCAGAATGAAGAGCTTCCTATCACATTTTCATATATATTTTGTTGATTTGATTTTATTATTTACGTCAATAAGGGAAATTTAAAGGTTTCCTAAAATGTGATCAGTTTCTTCCTCTGCATATTTGTGCAGAAGGTAACTTTTATAGAGCTTTTTGAATTTAACCAATTTTTCAGCAGCTTTGATTTCATCATTGAGGCACTCTGAAACATTATATGCCGTTTTGACTCACCATACGCTGATAAGGGTCCTGCGTCTCATTGGCGGTGTCCAGCAGTTCACTGTACTCCAGCTCTTCAGTCAGCTTCTGCAGGGTGTTCAGCGGCTCATTGAGCTGTACCGGCATAGCCACTTTGGACAAGTCTTTACCAATATTGTTTCTCAGGATGTTCCACAGACTCACACTGCTGGTGGGAGAAGGAGATGGGAGCGTCGAACGCCGACGGACAAGGCGTACCATGCTGCTAACTGTCAGGAAGAAATGTAGAGAGTGGAGGCAAAAGGAGAACAAACTTATTTTAGTTGTGTCATGTCTATTACTGTTTTTTTTAATATATATTTTGTATTATGTTAATGTCTAAAATACTGTAAAAAAAAATGAAATGAGATAACCTTAAGACATTGGAAGTTACTCTGCAGAGACTAATTATTCTTTGTGGTGTAGTCAGGCTCAGTGGATGAACTGAGCTGGACACTATTAGCACTTTGAAAGTCCACATGGCTACATGTAAGAACAAGCTCTGAATTGCACCTACTCCCTGATAATAGAAGGTCTTGTTATAAAAAGACACATTACTCAAGAACAATTTTGTTTTGTAAGGATAATGTCATTTTAATATCATGGCATGCTTCCTTGTGCACATCTACCAGCAGAACAACTTCTCTTTTGATACGCTCTAAGTTTTACAAATGCACTGCCACACCATCCTGCACTTAGTGCTGCCCACAAACGTACTGAACAACCCAGATAACTTTTAGTTCTGTTCCAAAACAACAGTGCAGGCTGGCTGACCCATCTACTGTAACAGTGGAAAGATGGAAGACCTGTTGTCTCACCCAGGTTTTTCACATTTTAATGGAACATTCAACACAATTATATATATATATTTTTTTTAGTGATCTTATTACCCTGAGCCATCCTTGTTTTTAATTAATTTAGTTTAGTGTTACTTAAGCTGTGGGGATATGTTTGTGGTTTTCTGGACTGTGTATATTTTCTATGTTTATGTTGAATCCCTGGATTGGTCTTTGTCTTTTAACAACTTAATGTCATTTAACAATTTACTTTTGTCATTTTCTTGTCAAGTTATGCAAACATACACTCTACCAATCTGATACATAGATTTGTTGTCCTACTCTACCTTAAAGGGATTATCTGGAGTAAAATTAATTTTACTCCATTCAACGTCTGCAATACTATTTCGGACTTCCTCCTAAGGACGTCTTCTGCATCAGGAAAGCTGCATGGTTTGAGATCAGTAACCCTGAACACACTATCCAACGAGATGAAGACCTCAGAACACTTCGGTTTGCCATTTAGGGACCCTCTAATTACTACCACATAAGTGTAATGTTGTTTAGAACTTTAGAAGAGGTCTAAAAATAGTGTTTTGTGTCGGAGAAAAAGACATGCCCTAATCACTTCCATGTTAACACAGTTTGGTTCAAATCAGCAAAATCGAAATTTCTCAATGTAGAGTGATTTTGATGTCAATAATATGTATGTACTCCCAATCATCTGAAAATGTACTTAAAATTAATTTTACTCCAGATAATCCCTTTAAGTCTATACAGTGAAAACCTAACCAAAACCATCTGCAGTAGTGAATTAATGATGCTTGTTCACAGATGCTTTGTCACATACTGTGGGACGAAACATCGTGCTAAGTTTGTAAACATGTCTACAAGCTGCCAGTCGGCATGTTTTAAATATTCTCTAACAGAAATATGTAGTTTCTGCAATCCAAGACATTCATCATTTATTTGATGCTGACAATGAACATCCTAACACACTCTAAAGTCTGTTTACTGTTCTGTTTCCAACTCTGTTGAGGGAGTTGATTTGTCTGAATTCACACATACAGACACAACTTGTGTGTCACATACCAGAGTTGTGTCTCTCACTCCCTCCCTCATTGCTGTAGGTATCCATGGAGACACTGTCACTGACATCACTGATGTACGAGTCGTCGTCAGACACCTGGAATGGAAAAATCAAAGGTCAAAGATTAGCAACAGATCACAACAGAAGAGTCAAAGGACAGACACCATAATTCTATTATCTCTGCATCATGAGTTTAGAAAAACTCAACTATACAGATGATTAGATTTGGCCTCTTCAGTTGTTGATAATGGGAAGTGAAAAGGTTTACATATTCATTAATATTTAGGCGTTATTCTGTTATGAGTTTGATATTGTCACCATCAGGCGGAAATCTATTATGTCCAAAACAGTTATTTTTTTTCAAGAAAATAGGAAAAAAAAATTATAATAAATAAAGCCTGACCAATAGAATTGATTTATGACCCCAAAAAATGGCCTAACAAGGTTTCCACCTAACAGGGACAATTGTATAGATAGTGTGAATTAAGATGAAGTATAGGCTAATATTTTATGAGGTTTATCAGAAATTGAATACAGCACATTCAGAATATCCATCTCATTTGTGGGATTTAACAGCGAGACATTTTTAAGGTCAGTTCAGACCGAGACAAAGATCATGTCTGGTAGAGATACATGTTTCTAGTTCTAAGAAAGATCCCTATTTCTGCTTGAAAGCAGAATCACAGCTGTTTTTAATATAATGAAAGAGGTTATGACTACTTCTGACAGCCTGCTTCGTGTTAACAGGAAGAATCTTCATTTTCATTAACTATATGAACAACTTTGTAGGAATTTTATATATATCAGAATAATGGAAAACAGTACATTTACTTAATGTAAGTGTGTCACTGAAAAGAGGCCAACATACCTCATTTTCAGAGGATGAAGAGGAAAGCAGGTATTCCTGAGCATCAAAGAACTCAGATATAGACTCTGGGATAGACGCCTTGCTCTCATTAGACACCTGATGGACTAAGGAGTGGGAGCCAGCAGGACATTCCTGTTGGATGATAAAGCCAGTCAGGAAAAATAAGAGCCAGAAGTGAACAGTCAATGCAACCATGAAGAAACATGAAGTCTGACTTGGAGTGACTCACTGGGGTATAGGGAGCTTTCAGCCCCATGACCTGCGCTGGCTGAGGGGCCTGCAGGTCGATGGTGTGCCTCAGTTTGTCTCTTTCTGCTACCAAAGAACTAAAGGCTGATTTCAGTGTGGTGTGAACTAGAGAGAAGCAAATCGGACAGGAAAAAAATCATATAGGAAAAAAAATAAAAATAAAATACAGGAAGACAACAAGCGCAGAGTTGTCATGGAAACTATCTAATCATATAGAAGCAAAAAAGAAACATCTTCTATCTAAATAGGTCTTTTAACCCTTTTAAGACTGCCATTATATGAGGCCACCAAGGTGTCTTCATGTTTTCTTTGCAATAAAAAAATGTCTTCTTTGCACCTTTGTTTTCAGGAAGAACTAAACAATCAGCACCCATCTGTTAATTAGCATTATAAATAATAAATGCTTAAAATAGTGTTTTAGTATTTTTTAAAAAAACAAACTTTTTAACCACATTTATTATTAAGCAAAACTGAATATTTCAGTAACTAAACTTTTTAATCATGCAGTTTACATCTGCTCAAACATGCTTTTTGGTCCTGAACATTCAGTAACCATATTATGGATTCATATTTCTTGTTGTTTTCAAGTGCTTTTTAACCTGTGTGGAGGTCCCTGATACCTTTCTACTTCTAATACAGTCATATTGTTACTACTGTATAAAGTGTTCTAGTGTCAGCAGACCAAGGATGTGAGCTTTCCAATGTCATTTGACTGTTGTGGATACTGCAAATGTTTCAGGAGTTACAGAGTTAAACACAGATATAGACAGACACTCACTGTTGTTGGCCAGCCTGCAGAAGTCCTCCTGGAGACGGGACACCTCTGTAGGTGAGTCTGGAGATTCTGGACAGACTTCCTGTGTGTTGGGCTCAGTGGTCGACAGGTTAGGGTTGGAAGCATGGAGACGAGGGGATTTAGAGGAGATACAGCTTGGGACCTGAAGCACAGACATCAAACAAAAGGTGAAGGAGGGTAAACATGACATGTGTAAACTAGTATTTAGTACTCAACAGCTGAAACAAAAAAGACTGGACGGACATCCACCTGTAGTGTGGCTTTAGTTTCTTTCCCATTATTCTTGGATCTCCATCTTCTTGGTCGCTTCTCCTTCTTAGGAATGTCATAAGTAGATGCCTGTGGCACCACAAGAACCGCAGACATAAAGGTATTGGTAAAAAGCATATCTCTGTCTTTAACTTCAGCTCATTTTCATGTCCTTATTAGATAATGGATTAAAGGAGTTTTCTAAAAAAACAAAAATTAAACACATTAACATTTCAGCTGTTACTTGGGGAAAAATATGTGTATAGTACATGTTAGTTATGGCATCGGCAAGTTTTCGTTGAAAACTACAGCTCGGTCAAAAGGAGACGGCTGACTGATACTAGCCATGTGCCATTATAGTGCAGTCTGTCAGAGTGAAGAATTAAAATGACAAACCGAACTAACACAATGTCTGATCTGTAAACCATGAATATGTTACAGATTACACTGGTCTACAAGTAAGATGCTTCTGGAATAAAACTAATGAAATGTTACCACATGTGTGTTACTGATAAAGAAAACTCAAGTCTTAAATGCTGGTTGGCGCAAGTTTCTAAAATGTGAAATGCTTAGAATTAACAAGAGAATAGGTTTTAGTCCAAATGAATATTGGTCTCAGATCTACTTCAAAACACTGTCTGCACATTATGATCCATTCACTTTACAGGTTCTTTCTAGTGGAATATTTACAAATGCATTGTATATATGTACATAAACCACCATATATGTGGAATAACACACCATCATATATATTAAAACATGAGCTAACCAACACTTTTGTCACTTGTTTTCTGATTCATCTTAGAAAACAAGTGTTTTCATCTTAGAAAACAAGTGTTTTCTAAGATGAAAACAGCACATTTAATATCTAAAATAGATAATTTCTAAAAAAAAATGTGTGTTATTGCACGTTGTCAGAGATCTACATATTTTTTTGTCTTTCCTCAAACACTGCAGACCACAGTTGCACCTCAAATCCTGTAGGAGTTTAGTTTTTGGGAATAAGGGCTTAGAAAAGCATAGGAAAATACATTTCTATGATCCTGTTTTGTTTTGTCCTTCTATTACATAATTTCACAGACTTGGTACCTTTTGGTTATCAGTCAGGGCTTAATTTGACCAGAACAATGCTTTGAACATTATTTCTGGAAGACATGGCTGAAAATCACAAGTAGTGGTTAAAACAGTGCAATATAGGAGTTGGAAGGGGGAGATAATAATGTGGGTAATTAATATATTTTGGTCCATTGTGAAATATACTCAAAATTATTAACAAAGTTGTTAAAAAAAGGGGAAAAAAAACTGTGCAATACTCATTCTATTCATAGACATTATAATGAAGCAGAAGACCACATAACCACGTTTTATGTAAATGCACAATGACAATAGGGCTGTGATTTCTTATACACACTCACACACACCCACAATTAATTTAGAATATGCACTAATGAGCCAACGTCAATGCTTACTTGTAGTGCACTAATGGCTGGAGCTGAGTAAGTCCGGTGAAGGACCTCCATGCTCTTCAGCAGCAGATTAAGCTCCAGCAAATATGATTCACACTCTTCCAAGTCTGAATGAAAAAGAGACAGTTATTGGACAAAAGTTTAGATTAGATAAGATTAAACTTTATTGATCCTTTAGGCAGCGCAATCAGAAAATTGAGGTTCCCATATTAGAGCAACACTGAATATAAACGCAAGAAATACAACAAGAGGATAGCAACACAGTAATTACTTAAAAAAATTTAAAAAGTGGAAAATTGCACAATGGAAATACCTACAATATATAGTAGAAAGGATAAATATATATATATATAATTACAGTACTTTGCGCTTAACATATTCATGGGTACATAATTACATACATTTTTAGAAAAATGCATTTTGAAATGAGAAAGAAATTGTGAAAAATTATTTAAGGCGTTTTATGAGCATGAATGTGACAAAGTTTTGTGCCATAATTCTGGGTTAATTTTATAAATTCTCATAAATAAACTACATTTATTCCAAATACATTCATGTTTGACTATTATATTATTTATGTCATATTCTAAGCATACAGGGTTTCAAATTAATAAATGCATATATCCTTGTAAAATACATTTGAATATAATGTTAATGTTATTTGTATACCGTAAATATTCTAAAAATAACAGTATATGACATTGATAATTGAAATAAGAAATGTTTAATTTCATATTTACTTTTGTTGTCCATCTGTGATGCTGTCATTTTTCAAAACTCTTGCTATTCAGGTTCTGATAAAATATATTTTTTTCCTAGAACCAATTATTCATTCACTTTCTGAACGTACTCCATCCTCACTAGGGTCACGGGTGTCACTGGAGCCTATCTCAGCTATTTATGGACAAAAGCATAAGGCGACTCACCAATTATTTAGTTGTAAAATAGAGGGCTTAAGATACACACCGAATACATTTTAGGACTAAAATAGCAGAGAACCCTAACACTAACTTCTTGAAAAAAAAAAAAAGATGCAAATCTTTTGTCTATCCATGACAAGAGTAATTTTGATATTTTTCATTTAAAAATATTTTAAACAAAATGTTGTCTTTCAAGCATGTTTAAGGTGGCATTTAGACCTTTTGTAATTATGTGTAATATTTATGTTAAACTTATCTGATTCGAAAGTTATGACACAAAAAGTAGTGGACTGTCCATCCGTGACGCCCTTGACCCTAAAGCAGGTAGACAATAGTAGCAGAATTGAAAGAGCAGCCAACCTTTGCAGCACTTGTCCATGTCCTCAGAAGAGTGGAGCCAGGAGCTGACCTTTGCCTGATGGATTGACGCCTGCTTTGTAAGAGTATTCCTCTGTGTAAGGACGAAAATCAAGCACGTAACATAATAAAACTCCATACCTAAAACATTAAATGCAGCCGTGACGTGTCAATTGTGTTTTCTATTGACTTACTTTTCTTAGGGAGTCGTTAAGCGAGGGGGAGGAACTAGCGTGGGGGTGGAAAAGGTGCCTCTCATGGGGATACATTGCAATTTCGTTCTGCCTGAAGACTCTATGATGACGCAGCTTTGACACCCACTCCTCAAACAGCTCTGGAGACTTCACCTGGGTGCCATAAAGTCAGATTAAGAGCGCCACCTTAGAGAGAACTGCAATAAGCCTCAATGTGTAAATCAAATGAATGGACAGAGTTACCTTTAGGTGGTAGATGTTGTCCTCTGTGTCCAGGTCAATGCACATGGCTTTTTTCTTGATGGACATGACGGACAGTCCGACATCAATACAACCATGGAGTTTTCCTTTCTTAAGCTGAGCAAACAAAATACTTTGTTTAGATCTTAGAGGGTTAATAGTCACCAATGACCAAAAGCATGGACTGATCTAAAATAATGAAGAACTTCTGATCAAACAACAACTGAGTTAAAATTATCACCCATTTATTATTATCCATATGACCCATTTGGACATTCAGAGGCTCTATAGTAAATATGGAAACACCACCATCTTCTGCATTGATTCAGTAGTAAAAGGAGTTGGATCAATGACAGTAGATGCAAACGGCGCTTGTTTTTATGTTCAGTTAATGGAAAATTTTTGTTACATTTTCTCTATTATGATATAATAACTTTTGAATTTGCCTGCATTTATCATTTACTATATGAACATCTAAATTATCAGTAAACAAAATATGGAAAAATCAATGTTCACTATCTCACTGGTATGTTGTAGAATCAATAAGTTGAATTTGTGAGGTTGTCAGGTTCTGCCTTGTTAGACTCCTGTGGTGTGGATGCAGGAGATCAATCTACCAATAGAAGTGGGTGCTACTTTAAGTGGAGGAGATATATATTGATATCTCTAACCATTTCCATGTTACAAGCCAATAAAATATAATAATATTGTATTATAAATACAAATACATTTTAATATTTTAAAAAATGGTAAAAATTTAAAAATCTAAATTCATCAAAAATGTGAACAAACTTTGTTGACATTGTCCCAAAAATGTATTTGAAATTAATCTGAACTGTAGTTTAGTCAAAAAACGAATAATAATTACTGAGAAAAGGTCATTACAAAAACATTTCAGGGTCCCCCTTAAAGACCTAGAAATGTTTTGGAGGCCATTTTCATCAGAATTTTCCCCATTATTGTCATTGTTATTTTATCCTCAACATTTTTCGGTCAAAATCTGATGTTTTTCAGTATTTAATTTACCAACCATGCAGACATTCCTACAAGGAGCCTCCATGTCATATCAGGTCTGGGTCATACAGTTGTGCTCATAAGTTTACATACCATAGCAGAATTTGTGATTCTTTGGTCACTTTTCAGAGAATATGAATGAGGATACAAAAACTTTTCTTTCACTCATGATGAAGCCTTTTATCATCAAACAAATGTGTTTGCTCTTTTTAAATCATACTGACAACAGAAACTATCCAAATGACCCTGATCATAAGTTTACATACCCTAGTTCTTCATCCTCTGTATTGGCTCCTTTAACATCAGTGACACATGTTAGTCTATTGTGGTAGTTGTGGATCAGACACTTTATTTTCTCAGATGATAAAGCTGCCCATTCTTCTTAGTAAAAACACCTTCAGTTCTTTTCAGATTTTGGGTTTTCTTGCATGAACTGCATGTTTGACACCTCCCCAAAGTGTCTCAATAATACAGAGGTCAACAGACTGAGATGCAAACTCCTTCACTTTTTTCTGCTGTAGCCAATGACAGTTCGACTTGACCTGACGTTTTAAGTCATTGTCATGTTGGAACATTCTAGACTGTCCTATGTACATTCAGTCAGGGTATGTAAACTTTTGAGCACAATTGTATCCGATGATGATGTAAAGCAGAAAAACAACATTTTACATTTTCATTACATTACATTTGATACCATCACTACAGATAGTATTAGTGGTTAAAAAAATATCCTACATTTTAGATCATTAGATGCTATCGATACCAGCAGTTGTTTCAGTCTAACTAATGTTTATAACAGTGACAGACCACAGACACTAAGGGTGACACCTACATCTGTTCCACGCTTTGCATACTTCATGATGCCTTTCTCCAAAACAAAGTATCTCTAAATGGGAAGGAAACAAAATCAGTTAACATACAATCCAACAATTAAATGTTGTTTGAAGTTCCTGTGGCAAAAGTTTATTGCTCTGCAAATTTCACAACAGTATAAACTGAGTCAATAATTAATGAATGAGATAATGACACAAAGTGCACAAGCAAAACCCACAGATCACATGCACGCTTTGTTCATTTTTTCAGTTTTACAATTAGAAAAAGCTCTACCGAGACACCTTTCAAGTCATTGAGAGTTAATCTATTGCCTCTTAAAAAGGCAATTCAATCATGTTGCAAGGCAAGGGTTTCCAGGTATGCATGATCACACTAAGAGAGAAGAGGAGGAGGAAAATGAGTCATGACTGGTGAATAATTTCAGCAGAATAAAAACAATGGAAAAAAGAAGGAAATACAGGGAACTGTGTTGAAGAGGAGGAAATGTGAAGTTATTCAAAGATGTCAGGTCAAAACCATGGCTTGATGTTTAGGAAAGACCACAAGTGCTTCATCATCCTTTGTTTCAATAACAAAAAGTAAGTGTGTATACTGTTCCTTTTTAAAGGGATAGTTCACTATTTTTCACATGAATTTGTATGGGATCAGCGTTTTTATTCTGGTGCACCCACAGTGACTTACCCCCGACAGTGTCCTGTGAGTCCAGTTCTGGTCCAGTTTTGGTCAAAGCGCAAGTAGTCCCGGCAGGTTTCCTGGGGTTAACAACATGGTGTTTTGAGAAGAAACACGTTTTATGTCTTCGAATGAGTGATTTATTTGCGTAACAAAACCGTCATGGAACAAAAACTCACACCTTGTAATTGCTTGGAGCTACTTTCTCTCAATAGCGATCAACACGCGTTGTCACTGCTAACAGCTGTGCGCCTGCACGTACTGCAGCAGCCGCAAACACTGCCAAACAACTGATGAAAGTAGTTTGCTAAGGCGCACAGCTGTTAGCATTGACAATGCGCATTGATCGCTATTGAGAGAAAGTAGCTTAAAGCAATTATGAGGTGTGAGTTTTTGTTCCATGACGGTTTTGTTCTGCAAATAAATCACTCATTCAAACACATACTGTTTTGAGAAGAGACACGTTTTACTTTGTTGACCCCAAGAAACCTGCCTGGACTACTTTCACTTTGACCAAAACCAGACCAGAACTCACCTCACAGGACACTGTCGAGGGTAAGTCTCTGTAGGTGCACCAGAGTAAAGACGGTGATCCCATACAGATTCATGTGAAAAATAGTGAACTATCGCTTTAAATGTTCAATATATAACATTTGGTGGAGCTCATGAGCTCAGGTGAAGTCTATTTGTACTTTGAGGTGGTGGTTTGTCCTTAATGTGGGCTAGTGTTGACACTGTCGAGGACGACTCAGGTGTGAGTGGAAGGATTTCTTGGCCAAGTCATCTACAGAGAACTGTGTACTGTAAACACTAAGTTCTCTGTGAACTTAAAAGGAGTATGTGATCTTTCATATGTCGAAAAATGAGCATTGAAGACATTTTCAGGCTTTGTGTCCTTGTCTTGTCTTATCTACACTCCATGGTCTTTATGTTACAGTAAATGTCCATGTGAAACACAACAGCAGAACCAATGTTTAACTTCAGCAAAATTGAGGAAACGACGCTTCCAGACAGTAAAATTGCAACTGAATGATTTTTGTAATTGATTTCTACCAATTAATTGATTAGTTGTTTCAGATTTAGATTAGAATGAGACTGTGAAGGTGACTGTGGAGGTCATTTTTCTAAAAGTCTGTGTTTTTCCATCTACATTAACACAAAAATGTAGTTTGAAGTAAAACAGAGGCAACGCGTTTTCCCAGTTTTTGGGAGATTAAATCACTGGAGTGATGAGAAAAGTAGGCATAAGTGTAGCAAGAGCTATGCCTCTTAGTTATGTAAATGTATGTGCGACACTAAGCTGCAATCCATTGCATAAAGTGTGACACATCTATAGACATCGACTGTTGGAGTGCTCACCTTATGCCATCCCTTCATGGGCCACTTCCTCCTCTTGAGCAGGAGACCCTCTTGTTTGACAGGCTCCTGCATGCTGGCAGGAATCCCCCTGAGCCCCTCAACAATTTCCCAGCTGTCCTGGAAAAAGTAACATGAAGAATATAGAATGTGTTAGTCAAGTGAATTCATTTTCCAGATAAAAGGAAATGCATAAGACACAAACTGCACAGCTACTATTACAGAAAAACAGAAATTATTCAAATCCTCTTAAGTCTGAGTGTACTTTTTTTTTTTTCTTACACACTTTCTTAAATCCATTTTTTTAATTATACTTGCAAATATCACAATACCAAACTGTTTCTTATGAAAACTTTGAGGACAGTCTGTACTTTGTGTACACTGCTGCTATAAAACCTCCTCTGAAAACACACCTTCACTTATGTTAGCACATTGTTTCGGTGCTACATATTTAACCCAAGTCTTCATAGAAGCAGCTTCACAAATGGAGTGGAATATATGAATAAAACAGCAGGTAAGTAAATAAGAAGTGCATACTCCATTCTCAGGGGGCTATCACTTGTTGGTGCATTGGTGGATGCAGTTGTCATTTCTAAGAAAGCTGCTTAGTGACTATACATTTCAACTTGCGACCTGCACAGTAATTATTACATGATAAATGGACTGAATACAGTATGTTTTTATGCACCTTGATGCCCAAAGCGCTTTGTAACTCCTTACATTCACACACACAGTCGCACACTCATCAGCTGCCTTGCACTACAGACAGCAATTTAGGGTTTTGCATCTTGCCCTAGGACACTTCAACATGAGCCAGGATTCAAACCGCGAACCCTTTGATCATTTAGACCACCCACTCTATGTACTAACTGAGCCACAGCACCCTCAATTACACTGTTATAACAAACCTACAAAGCCTCAGGATGACACATAGCGCATATAGCATATCTGAGGTTTGGTCAAATTAACTGAGACGGTAAATGTTGAAACATTTGCCTATTTTTTGTATTATTCTAAAGGCAGGTGAATGCACACGTACCTGGTTGCTGTCATGTTTAGAGGAGCCACTGCTGTCACTATGAGTCGGCGATGGCGATGTCATCTTCCTGCGACTTCACTGCTCTCTGCCCACTGTTGACTTGTCTCTGTGGAAACTGCAGTGACTGAGATCACAGTGGAGCTGCCAGGAGCATCACTTTGACCTTTGAAGGCCACACTGCAACAGTCAGCACTGCAGAGAAAGGTTAAAAATAAAGTGACGTAACAGCAGCACAAAGGTTATTCATACCTTTAAGAGAACAGACACAACACACGAGAGCAGCCGAGGTTTGGGAAATGAAGTATAGTATAGTTTGCAGTGAAATTTGCTGGTTAATTATATTACAAATGTTTGATTACATAACTGGACAGAAAATGATACCTATGGAATTAGATTTGCTTCAAAATGTTTCAAGCAAAACTTTCTAAAACTCAAACAAATAAGACAGATTTAAGAAAAAAAAAAAAAACTTAAAAAAAATTATTAAAAGCAAAAAAATATCACTCATCATGCAAATTCTTTGACTTTTTTGTTCATCGTTTCCACTGCTTCATTCTCTCTTCTGGTTTTACTTCTCGGTGTTTTGAGTTTTTGTTTTGATTCCAGTTTTTTTGATTATTCTTCTGACACAAATCTCACATGGGCAGGTTCTATGAAGAGCGCATTCCTATTGGCTGATGAGTTTTTGAGTATCACGGCTGTGAACCGGATGTTATAGGGCTTGTGATCACGCATTGCATTGTGGGATGTGGTGGCCATATTGGGAGCCTCACAGTGTAAATAAAGTAACTATAGAAGCGAACACAGAGAAGAAGCTGGAAAAGAAGCAGAGTTTGTGAAATATTTTAACATCTCTCAAATGGATGTGGGATACACCAGGACACATTAAATAGGGAAGCAAGGGGCCATATGAAGTTCCAATCAGAGTAGAACACTGACTTTTTGCCGCAGTTCTACGTTTCCTATGTTTTGGTTTATTATAGCCGCCAAGGAGGTTATGTTTTTGCCGATGTTTTGCGTTTGTCTGTCTATGGATGGATTTTGATGAAATTTTCAGGGTAGGTTAGTAATGGGGAGATCTGGAAAGGATTAGATTTTAGTGGTGATCCAGGGGGTGGGTGGGTCGGTGGGGGTCCTACCTTGGCAGAATTCTGCACTCTCAGAGTGCTTTTCTAGTGTTATTTGTGGTGACAAACGGATGGATTCAGGAGATGCAGATCACAAAGCCGGCAAACAGCAAGTACAGTTATCTGGACAAAGGTAAGCTAAGCTAAGATCCACCTGTCTTAGTACTGGTAGCCTATAGTGCTTAACATACTAATTAAATATGTTAAGACATTTATTACT
The DNA here is from genome assembly GCA_020466265.1 of Siphamia tubifer. Taxonomy (NCBI): domain Eukaryota; kingdom Metazoa; phylum Chordata; class Actinopteri; order Kurtiformes; family Apogonidae; genus Siphamia; species Siphamia tubifer. The sequence continues at coordinate 19,944,645 of CM035793.1, read as the reverse complement.
GCCGTTTTACCAGTTTAAGACAAATGAACAAATAACAAAATGCATGTTTGTAATGTCTCCTCATGTCTTGCACTTCCAGCACATCAATGAGACTATTCTGAAGACATGGGTCAATATTTCTGATGATGGCAAGGTTTGCTGTGATCACTGTAATTGTTACATCTGTTATTATAAGAAATTGCAGTTTGTTTGTTTTTTAACAGTTTTTTGTACATTTCATACATTTTCCATATTTTATAGATGCCTCTTTATTTATAGTATTGAAAGAATCTATGTTTATTATTGCTAAGAAATTGCACTCAATTGTCAAAGTTTAAATTTTTCATTTGTAACACTTGCCTGGTCTGTGTTCTCAGGTTACACTACTTGGAAATAAACACTGAAAACCACCTGATTGTGTGACATCCTTCTTTTGCACATCAAACCGATATCGATTCTCATTTATAAAAACACATGCATTTTAAGTGTTTATTGTGAAAATTTTGAGTATATATGCAACAAACACTTATGGCTGTATTTCACATTTCATATTTATTTCAGCACAACACATGGGTTCATGTTTGTCAGAACACAACATATAGACACATTCTTATCAAGGAATGTCATGTCTTCATTCTTGCATGGTAACACTCTGCTAATCAGTACTTTAGCTGACAAAAAGTGTTCTTGTTGTGGATGGTTCCAGTTACCCTTTCAACAAGAATTCAGAGGTGGGCGATCTTCCTTGTGCTCTCTACATCTCTTGCATCCAACTGACAGCATCCTTTTGTGAAGGCTGGGATCTTTACCTCAGTCTTACCTCAGTCCCACACTGTCCTTTGTGTCAGAGACATGATCAGCTCAAGTGTATGATGATGCCCATTCTGGATGAGAGCTTGAGTGTGTGAATAAGATTTAATTTTCTAGTTTTCCTAGTAACACAATCACAATTATCATCCCATTGAAGACATGTAGCATAAGAAGTTGAGCTGTGTTTCAGTGCATCCACATTAGCCTATGGATGTGTGGTGTATGTTGGTGATGTCACGGCTGAAGGAAAGAATTAATGTAATAGAAAATCATATACTATCTATAACTTACCAGAATGAAAATGTAGAGGACACACTCTCATAGACACTGGGATATTGTGGAAAGTTATGCTTGGTCATCTTACAGCCACGATCTAACCTAACTGGTGACTCTTTGTAATCTCAGAAACTTGGTCTCCATGGTGATGCCTCTGAATAGGAAAACTATGAAAATTAAGTCCATTTTCAACCTTTTTCCCCTGGCAACCAAGTGTAGCACTGTTACACCCCACAACACAGATGCTCTTTAAAACAAAATGCAAGGAATAGCAGCTCTCATGTTTGTGTTCTTCAAGCGTACAGTAGGTAAGTATTGTTCACTACACAGTGTGTGAAAAGGTAAAGCAGTTGTAGTAAAGTAAAGCCAAGTCTTGCTCTGTAAGGTACAATGTAGCTTCTCATCTATAGTGCTGCATGCTCTGAACACCGCCTAAACCAAAGCTAATGCAGTCTGAGCTAGGCTAATGGTGTTGTGTCAAATTCTGTTTCCACATCGAGATGTCAGAGCCGTTTCTGGATTTGTGGGGGCCCTATACCGGACAGTGTTCCGGGGCCCTGACTTTGCCAAACTGCAATCGAATGATCTTAGATGATCTATAAACACACACCAAATTATCACAAATCACAAGCAAAACAATCATGGTAACTTCTCATATTAAAATAAAACCTTAAGCTGAGTCACTCAGGCAAGATAATTAATAACAACTAGAAAGACCTTTGAGAGTGAAGACCTCCACCTTCTGAGGGGAGTTCACGTTAGGGCTGGGCGATTAATCGAAAATGGACCCTCGATCTCGATTCAGGCACTCGGCGATCTCATTTTTAATAAGATCGAATTACGGCGATTCTACGGCGTCTGTCCGTCTCGTGTTCATGCCGCTGATGCGTGCTACTCTGACACGGCACTGCGCAGCAATGGGAGCATTAGCTACAGGATAGCGAACCGTGGAGACGCAGCAGCCGAGAGCAGCCCACCAAAAAGTTTTGAGACAAGAAAATGGAGGAGAGCGTCGAGGACAGTGACCTGACGGACCACAACAACAACGTCATCGACAGTGATAACGACGAGACGACCACGATCAGGGCTCTACAGTGCGCCCATTTCACTCGCATTTGCAGCAAATATTTCAAAGTGCGAACGAGGAAAACAAAACAGTCGCACATGTGCGAGTGCTTCTTGCAGCACACAATAAGACACGCACACAGACCTAAGGAGCTAATGAAAACCTACCTGAAATGAATTAAAACTGTGTGAACAGCTCCGTATAGTCTAGACGAACACGGCACATATTTAAAGGATTAACCCTTTAACTCCTGATGCGTCAGCGTTGACACGTTCTGAGTGGATGGTTTAGTTTAAAAATTCAGACAAATTCAAGTGTTTTTTAACTGTTATTTTACTGAGAATTTTGTTCATGGAACTGATGTACAGGTGTCGAAAAGCAAGTGATTAAGAAAAAGAAAAAGCCCAAACTAAAACTACTGGAACCAAATTACAACACTAGTTATTTATTCCTTTTTTTTTTTTTTTTTACTTCATTTTGGGTTTTGTGGGTTTTTGTTTTTTGCCCTTTTTTCCACTTTATTTCTTATTTTGTGAATATATATTAGTTTCTGTTGATGTTGCTTATTTTGTTTATTTTTCTGTTTTTTTATTTTATTATTTTTCTTTAATTGTGTTCGGTTAGTGTCTTAGTTTGTTCATGTTACATATTATTTTGTTGGATTATTATTCATTTTTGTTCATTTTACTGATCACTTTGGCTGTTTTTTGTTCATTGTGTTGCTTATTTTCTCTTATTTTATTTTTTACTGTGTCTCAGTCTCAGGAGTTAAAGGGTTAATCATTCTAAAATGGATCTAATAACAAGGCAGCCAATACAACGTTCTAAAATGTATCAAAGGACAAAGCATCCCATAATACAAAGTTATGTTATGGTCTGCTCTAAATTAACACAAATGACAGCAGTCATACAGCAGTCATTCAAGAATGTTGGTATCTGTGCGCAAGTACTGCACTGTAAATAAATAAACATTTAAAACTAAAACCTACTTGTGCCTCTATTTTTTTTGTGTGCTCCTAAATTTTTTAACTCCGGGGCAAGTGTGCTCCTGGAAAAAAAAGTTAGCGTAGAACCCTGACTACGACTGAGACTGTTGTGCTTGTGCAGAAAAAAGGCAAACATTCATCCAGCGTGTGGAGGTTCTTCGGCTTCGCTCCTGGCGACGAATTTCAAAAACAAGCCATCTGCAAGCAGTGTCATGGTCTCATCAAGACTAAGCCAGGTAAAAACAGAAAGAAAAAAATACATTTTTCATGGAAAAATGGAAATCGTGTGAGAATCGTAGATCAAGATTCTTGTGGAGAAAAATCGAGATTCACATTTTAGCAAGAATCGCCCAGCCCTAGTTCACGTCACATGTCTATGTGCACAGGATGACTTTTATTCTGTAACAGAAAACAACAGTTTTGTATAGTGGTGCACCGATCAGCATTTTTTGGCCCAATCACCAATACCTATCACCAAAAACCCAATTGCCGATCACTGCCGATCGTGGAAGGAATTTTAAATGTCCGTACCTTTCATCTAGGTATGGATAGTTAGAGCAATCAATAAACGGGGTTGGGAGAAGACTGAAGCATTTTGAGTTGTGTGAGCGTGCATCCACGTACAGGCGCACACGCCTGGATGTGTGAAGCAGTTGTAGCTTAATAAATACACTACCTTGGTACATTTCCTAAAAATAATTACAACACTGAGGCTACATGCTAACATATGCTAGTACTCACCTGTTAGTAAAACAAGCTATGAGTCTGCTTTGACGAAGTGCCATTGACGTGTGGATGCGTTCAGGTGTTGTAGTAAATAAGGCAGTGCTGGGTTAATGCTAATGCTATTTAGCCATGGGCACACACTTGTCTGCCTTATGCAATGTAAAATGGTCTCAAACATCTACTATCATTTAACCAACTATATTTTAAAAAGTACAGAAACAGTCTAGACCAGATGCACCTGTTCTGTAGTGTGTTTGAAAATGGTCGCTTGTAATTTACGTTCTATGATCGGCCTTTTGATCGGCATCTTTTTCCAATCACCGAACAGGTTATTTTTAGCAAATATCGGCCAATTATGATCGGCAGCCAATCGATCGGTGCAACACTAGTGTTGTATGATGGCGTCATTTGACTCAATAAACACGGCTAATTAGATTAAATTCAACATTGCTGTCATTGCTCATGTACAAAGACAGAACAACAAATTGCAGTTATCAAAATTACTTTATGGATCCCAAGGGGATATTGTATTAAAATAAGAGTCATAAGGCAATAAAAAATATCAGTAAAACATTAAGAAATAAAAATTACAACTAGAATTACATCCAACCAGAAGTGCATAGCAGTAGTGAATTCACATTAGACAAACTGTCTTCTGGTTAGATGTTGTAATTTTTTATTGCATGGGCAATGACAGCAATGTTGAATCTAATCAAGTCAAGTGATGCCAACATACAAAACTGTTGTTTTCTGTGTTAGCAAAGTCATATATATATATATATATATATATATATATATATACACACACACACACACACACACAAACATGTATGTGTGTAACATTCCAGCACGTTCACATATGACACAGTCAGCATTGCTACATGTTTGCACAAAAAACAAACAACAATACATGTTCATCAATATTTCACAACCCCACAAAGTTAGTAGTACCAAGCATAGTACCAGTTATGGTACACTAAAAATAAACAGAACAACTCCAACATTAGAGCCTAACAAATAAAACATCCTTCTGCTTAAATTAATGCATTACAATATTACTTATTAAAGGTTTTTGTATTTAGTCAACCTGTAACACACAAAACAGTTTTGTACAGCGGCGTCACTTGACTCAGTATCATAGGTCAGTAAACACAGCTAAAGCTAATGCCAACGTAACTGTTTCTGCCACAGTCAGAATTAGTCTGTTCTCATGTGTCACTACTGCCACCTTCTCCTTCTGCTGAATGTTAGCATAGGACAGGAAGCTACACTCCTGTCCAGCACAACATGCAAGAGATCAAATACCACAGCAACAATCAGAATTATAAAACTAGAATATTTGACATGTTAACATTTTTGAAAAAAAAAAAAAAGTCTTGGGTGCCACATAAGCATTTAAAGAATATAGACAGTGATTTGGATTCTCAGATGCAGCTGTACATGTGAAGTGACCACCCTTTTAACCTCTAGCCTTATGTAACCATAATGTAAGCCATGGTCGTTCATTACTTCAGCAATAGCTCATGACAGGTCGGGGTACATTGTGATTATATCACAGTTAAGGGTAGTGCTCCACCCTGATGCAAAACTCCTGGTAGAAGACCCTAATTTTAAAATAGGGCTTATATCTCGGTTGATAGAATTTGACACAGCAGCTGTCTCACAACATCGTTTGGTTCAGTTTATGTTAATTTCATTTTATGAAATTAAATCAGTTTGGTTTACTTTACATTGATTCCTTCCTTCAGCTGCGACACCACCTATACATGCATAGGCTAATGCAGATGCACTGAAACACAGCACAACTTCTTATGCTACACGTTTCTATGTGATAAATGTCATTGTGTTACTAGGAAAACCAGCAAATGAAATGTACAACTCTCGTCCAGATTGAGCATCATCATGACACTTTAACTGATTGTGTCTTTGACATAAATGACAGTGTGGGACTAGTGTGTGCAGAAGTAAAGATTCCAGCCTTCACAAAAGGATGTCGTCATTTGGATGCAAGAGATGTAGAGAGCACAAGGAAGACTGCTCACCTCCGAATTCATGACGAAAGGGTAACTGGAACCATCCGTAACAAGTACACTTTTTGTCAACTGAAGAACTTACTGACATAGTGTTTAAATGCAAGGATGAAGACATGACATTCCTTGATAAGATTGTGTTTGTATGTTGTGTTCTGTTCTTGTCTTTTTGCTGGCTTTATGATCTGCATCTCCTGAACCCACTCGTTTGTGAACTGCATGAGACTCCAGTGAGTTGTAACTTGTTCAGAAGTGCAGACACTCACCACAAACGAAATAAACCAAAACATAGGAAACGTGTCATCGTCCGCGTTCTACTCTTTGATTGGAATTTCATATGGATCCAAACCATGTATAATGCAGATTTATTTTCATACATCAGTCCCTTGCTGTCATGTATCCCACATCCTTTTGAGATGTTAACATGTTATATTTCACAAATGTTGCTTCTTTTCGAGCCTCTTTTCTCTGTGTTTGCTTCTATGGTTGTTTTGTTTACACCGTGAGGCTCCCAATATGTCCGCCACATCCCACAATGCAATGTGTGATTACAAGCTCTTTAACATTCGGTTCAGAGCCGTGATACTCAAAACTCATCAGCCAATAGGAACACGCTCTTCGTAGAAACCAAAACACTGAGAAGTGAAACCAAAAGAGAAAGAGAAGAGAGAAAAAAGCAGTGGAAACAATGAACAAAAAAATTCAAACAGTTTGTATGATAAGTGGGGTTTTTTTGCTTTTAGTAATTTTTTATCAAGTAATTTTTTGCTTAAATGTGTTTTATTCGTTTGAGTTTTAGAATGTTTTGTTTAAAACCTTTTGAAGCAAATTTAATTCCATAGACTAGGGATGTTAATCGATGACCATATGACCTATGGTTGACCGCATCAACGTTGCACAAACTGATTTGCATTGTAGTGTAGACTATAAAGAGGGAGCTTTGTGATCACTCCATAGCTTATCTTTGAAAATGAAGAATCTGAGCATTAGCGATACAAGATCGAATTTATTAATAGCAAATGCAGAGCTCAATTAATCTATGCGGTACGACCATTTTGTGCCAGTTTAGAACGTTTGCTCAAAACCTAAACAAAGCTAATGTGAGGTAATAGATCTTCTAGAGCTAGCAGCTAGAGACTGGGACAGCAAGTTGCCACCATGAATCCCAAAAGTACAGTGAATGTGTTGTGTTAGCCATCTGACAGACCTACTTAAAATTATGATGGGTGGGCTATACGGAAAAAGGAGTTTGTGCAGTACTGACGCAGGCTGGTGGAAATTGGTAAGGTTTTTTTCCCCATGATATTTAATAGCATAATTTCCTGTAACATTGAATGTTTTCTCGATGTGCGATGGGTTAAAATGAGCTTTTAACATAACATCGCTTGACCTCGCAGTGTGAAAGCAAAGTGACTGAAACGTGCTGCAGTGCATATATGGCGGTGTGTGTGTGACCCAGCAAAGCAAGTTTTATTTTCTCAGTGACTGAATTCAACTGGTTAATGACGCTCAGTGATCCATCACAGGTTTTTTTATTTGGTTTTTTTTTTTTAGAAATTTCACCATCCTTATCATAGACATCTGTACATTTCTTTCAAGAGATGTACAGCTTTATTTTGGAGATTTTTTTCATATTCTTACAAATGGCAGTGCAAACAGATTCAGACAGAAATCATGGACCGTCTTTCAAACTGTGTCATTCGATCAAGCAATTCCCAGATCGTTTTGTTTATTCTTGAACAACGCTAGAGATTAAATGCAAAAAAAACCTACGATGTGATAGCGTGCTTCATTTTCTCATGAACTCTTTTGCATTAGACTGAATTCACGCACATGGTCCTTTGCTACACACACAGAAAAAAATGCAATAATGTTTTCCATTCATCATTTCTGTTACCATGTTATTACCAGAAGATCAATAATAATCAAAGGTCCCATTGTAAACAAGCATGTGATGATGAGAAACCGCTCTGGAATTTGAATACTGCTACACAAACAAGACTATCATTTGGTAAGTGAAGCTGTAAGGCTTTACTGAATAAAGAAAGGCCAGAGGCGACTGGTGTGTGTGTAGTTTCATGTCTTGTACGCATGTAGATGAGACACTCATGGACGTCATTTCCACCGGGGGCATATCCCCAGTGGAAAAAAACATTTAAGTATCATGGCCTGGAATCCGTTACTTCTGGCACCTTCTTGGTGCAGATGTGGCACTAGTGATTTTTAACAATAGGCTTCAGTGTAAATCTATGTTCTCTCCTGATATTTCTAGAGTTCATAAGTGGCGCTGTTCGAGAACGTGTTTTGTTTTTTCACGCAATACCAAGTTTGGAAAATCACATGACACAACACACAATGTTGGAAGGTAGCGTGGAGCTGGAAGGTGACAATCTTGTCATGACATCTTCTCTGACCCCATTCCATCCCGGTTATAACCCGGCACCCTCTGGTACGGCTGTGCATACTGGGCCTGTCCCAGGTACAACTGGAATGCTCAAACCCAGAGATGGTGCACGGTCAGTAGTGATGCGCGGTTAGGGGGTTTTACAGAAATCCGCCCCGCCCAAACCCAAGATGTGGCTAGGCCCACCCCGCCCAACCCGCATGATGTCACGTATCGATAAACCCAACCCGCCCGCTATCAACCCGCGAGCTTAAATTTGGCTCTAAACTCACATATTACATTCGCGGCATCTTTACCTTGCGCTTCTAATGTTAAAAGTCATGATGCATAATTTTTGCCTCCTTTCTAACGTCTCAATATGCACTCCAGCACATAAAATAGACTCCACCCACATCATCACTCTATAAAGCGAACACATACAACGTTTCCGTACAACCTTCGCATCGCCTGTTTTAATCTTCTCCCTGATTTAGTCCGCCATTTTCATTCTTATCTCTGAGTGTTCAGGGAGATTTGGCGCTAATAACAAATAACAAAAAGGTGGGATAAAAAAGCATTCAAAACAGGAACTGACGGGCTTGCACATGCGCGAGCCGAGCACACACACACACACACCTCAGCGGGTATTGATTGTCCCTGACCCGCCCCACCCGCATTCACAATATGTATTAATACTGCGACCCAGCCCGCCCGACTCGCGGGTCACCCGCGGATATCTGCTGGCCAGCGGGCAGCCCGTGCAACACTAACGGTCAGTGGTACAAACAATAGGGTTCAGCACAGTGCCAGTGTGCAGGCCTTGCGGTTGTAAACCCTGCACTCGAAGCAGCTGATTCCCCAACATAGTGTGTGTAAAAGCGACCATGACGCAGCACGTCCATACCAGGAAGGAGGATTCACGCCCTGGATGGAATCACACCATAATGCAGAGGATATTATCATGAACGTCAAACAGATTAATAGCCTAATTGTAACCAACAGTTTTCAAAATTTACTTAGGTTTATGGTAATTGTGCCCAGCACTTTTGAAATCAAACTTACTTCCTTGGTGACACTACATGGACTGAAACATGTGAGGCTCATGAGGACAAAGCCCGATCATAAAGGACCTTGATTGTTGTTCAAACAGGTAAAGAGAAAGTGGCTGGGGTCCATAAACTTGTTGCAATCCTTCTGGTCATAATGGCCGTTTTCCCACTCTAGGAAACATTTGTGGTTCCTATAACCTTTTTAGTTCCTGGAACCTTTTTTCACCCTTTCCCACAGCATAGTAACTATATAGTTCCTCGAACCTTTTGAGTTCCTCCTGGCAGGTAGGGTCTTTTTTAGTTGTCCAGGAACTATATGACGTATGTGTTTGGTGGTTGAATAGAGCAGAGACTATGCCCATTTCTGCATTCCCTCAATTTGCAGTACCACCATCTTTAAAACCGTAGCATCAGCTGTGTGTTGGAAAAAACTGAGAAAGTAATAAAACAGACAGATGACATGGTTTTGTTTTTGGGTTAAATTAACATACGTCGTAGTAACACCTGCCACTGGATTCTTCGTCTCCTCACTCTCCGTTACCTCCTCCATTCTTGACATCAGACACTGTATTTGACCATAATTAACATTTCTGCGATACAGAACATAAACGCTGTGACCTCCTCATTCTCTATTCAAGTTCATAGTAGTGCTGTCTTCTACTTCCTAGTGTGATTGTTGAATTTAGTGCTAAAAAAATACATCACTGTGGTGGACATTCGAATAAAAATACATTACATTTGCCCCTCCCATGGTTCCTACTGCTCTGTCGAAATGCAAACCGATAGTTCCCAAGGAACTATATAGTTCTGAGAACTATTTAGTTCCTAGAACTATGTTCTTATAACTACTCTGTGAGAAAGTGCATAATATGTTACTCTTCTATTACACCTGTACAAATGTAACAGTAGAGCTGCAACAATTTACTATATAGTAGTTGACAGAACTGCACAATTTGGTAAAGAAACATGCAGTATATGGAGCAGCACGGTGGTGCAGTGGTTAGCACTCAAGCCTCACAGCAAGAAGGTCCCTGGTTTGATTCCAACACCAGACCTTTCTGTGTGGAGTTTGCATGTTCTCCCCGTGTCTGTGTGGGTTTTCTCCAGGTACTCCAGTTTCCCCCCACCATCCAAACACATGCACTGATAGGTTAATTGGTTAATCTAAATTGCTCATGGGTGTGAATGTGAGAGTGATTGTTTGTCTATATATGTTCAGCCCTGAGATGAAGTGGTGACTCAGGGTGTACCCTGCCTTCACCCATTGTAGCTGGATTAGACCCCCAACGTCCCCTGTGACCCTAGTGAGGATAACGCAGGTTCAGATGACGACACATTCAGTATATTCAACTGGTCAAATGTTTGAAATCCCCTGTTTCTTCTTTATTTTCATGACTATTTACATCATAGTTTCTCACTGAAGGCATCAAAACTATCAATGAACACATGTAATCATGTAGTTAAAAAAAGGGTGACATGAGTCAAAACATGTTTTTATATTTTATATTATTCAAAACATTTACATTTTGTTTTGTTATTAATGTGTTGCACATTCTTGTTCTTGGCATTCTGAGCTTCATGAAGTAGTTTCCTGAAGCAGTTCCCAGTGATGCTAAGCATTTGTTGACCATCTGTGGTCTATCTCATGCCATTTAAATGAGAACTTTCAACTGGTAGTGTACTTGGTTGGTTTTACAAGAAATTGTATGGATTACTACTTTTATAATTGTTTTCAAACATAAAAATGTACAAGTGGAGATTTTTATTTTGCCTGCATAATCTATATTATCAACGTTTGTGTGCATTTTTCCTTTCTACCCAATTAGTCCTACGTTAAATCCTCCGGTAGTAGGAGTATAACAGTGCACTCATTTTTACCAAGTAATTTCGGGGGTCTTCGATACAATATGGAGGTGTAATAAATGAATGCAGGTTGCCTATGTGAAGAACACAAACACCCGGGAAGCAAGTTGACTGAAAGCAGAAACCATGTGCAGGGTTTCCCCCCTATATACAGATTCTGCAGTGGTGCTGCTGCAAAAAACTCCCACAGTATTCTGAGGTTGAGGCTCACACAAGGGGAGTGAACATGACAATAGAGAGTATGACAGAGGCACAGAAGCCAGGTCGGATGTTTGAAGTTTGTTAAGTTTCACTTTCAGTAGTTACAGAGTGCACCCCACCCCCTCTTTCATTGGTCTACTTTGCTGCATGAAAAACATATGGAAAATGTATTGAACTGAAGACCCCTGTACTGCACTGAAATTATACCCCTATCTTATAACTAGATATTGTACAAGCTGATTTTGGAAATTAATTAATTGTGCATCAACAGAAATTATTGTGATTTGTGGTTTCAGTAACTTTTAAGGGATTTTTTTTTTCTCAGACTATTTTAGTTATGAAAAGTTTATGGTTTATTCCTTGTAAATTTCAGATATTTGGCTTTGGGACCAAACAAGGCACTTGTTATTCACTTTTGCACCATTTCTTAAGTTTTATACACCAAGCAATGACAAAATTATGTTCAGCCACATTTAACAGTCTACATTTGTACAACATGTCCTGGTACGTCTATGATCAAATGGGAGGGAATTCTCCATTCGCACTGTGATGTAACAGTCATTCCTCTTCTTGCCACAAATGACAAGTCCCAACCTGGTGCTGTATTCCACTTGGTATGCTTTGAAACCACTGTGTTACTATGCTGATACTTTGTGAACTACAAAACAAAGCAGAGTGTATGTACGTTGATGTGGATAGCACTTGTAAGCAGGTACAACAAACTCTGCTGGTTTAACAAAGTGAGGAATCCCTGTAGTCTCTGTGTCCTTTCATGCAAGCAAATTTGTATAAACTTTTATGTTTGGATGGTGCTGCCAACTCCATCCTCTACAAATGGTCTAGTGCTTTGAGTGAATGTGTGTGTATTCTGTCACTCCCTAAAGCCTCACTAGCAGTCGGTACCATGCCCAGGACGTGAGTCATCAACAGGAAAGAATGTGCTCTGTGCCTCGATACCCTCGACACACCATAACACACAGCTAGCTACAGTCAACACTGAGCTAAAAGCAGACCAAAAACACAGGGATGGCCCACTTTTTCACAGCTCTGGAGCACAGACTCGTGAAAAAAAGACGGCATATTTCAGACTACGAAAGGTTTGAAAACTCATTTGGCTCAAGCTGTTACATGTCTACGAGCAAAACTGGTTCTTAAGATTGAAAAGTTAAAAAAAAGCTGCCTTCATTACACATCTGCAGAGAGATGAAAAACACAGTATGAACATACAGTGTGGGACTTTAGGGTTTCAGTGTTAACATCCAGCTCCAGTAGATGCTCTTACAAAAATACAGACATACTTTTAAGACAGTAATTGGTGAATGACAAGAACCAGTTTATGTAACACACCCGACCGTCTTTCCATTCCTCAGTCTTTTCCCTTTCACACAACTCAGCAGCAAACTTTGCAACAAAACACTTCCTAAACCTCAGAAATTGCCTTCACTTTGGTGCTGAAGTGTTACAATGTCGTGTCATTTCCTCATAGCACTGGATTGAAGTCATTTGTGAAAGCTATGCTGGGCCTGCTAGCTGTAGAGCAGTATCTGTCACAAATGCACAATAAAATCTGTAAATGAAACCGGGTGATGCAAGTCCCTAAACGTCCCACTGAGTGCCCTACTTACCTCCACTGAGTGATTACTGTAGGGTTATACACCTCTGAGGCTACTGTACTGTAAGACTAGAAGTGCAGGGCTATGCTTTCAGTGTTGCGTAATGAGTCAATCATTAATGACACAACACCTTGTAAATGATCTGTTAAGATGGAAGGGGATCAGTCTCAAGGCAAGGGCCAATAAGAGAAGAATAAGAGGTTCGAAGGTGATGAAAATCGACCTCTTAGTGTAGCCTTTCTTTTTTTTTTTTTTAAACACATCATCTATTTTCTATTCCAGATGTATGAGACTGTGAAGAAGCCTGAAAAACCACATTCTTTTGTCTCATTTTGGACCATTTGTTCATGCAGCCAATTCACACACAATAAATTAGTCTCATTTCAGTGTCTCTTTCTCCCCATTTGAATGTCATTTCTTTCACACTGCAGTGAAGGTATAATACCAACAAGTCCCTTATAGAGAGTGAAAAGGACAGACATTTCCCCTAAAATTCACCAGCGTCTAAGGTTCACCACAGCTTTAGGGGAGAAAAAAAGCAGATGCAAATTCACCCAAGTCAGAGAAACCAGCTTGTGCTCTCCTGATTCTCACCAGCTAACAATATACCCAGGGTTCTAAACAGGCTGCAAAAGAAACTGTGTTCTCAAAAATTCCTGCAGAGCAAACTCTTAGTATAACTCACCTAAAGTTAAATAAATAATTCAACCGGTCACTGGGTCCACTGTTATTTCCTTTAAGAGTTAAATGTGGCTCCAGGCAATGCAAGCTGTATATTTAAAGGAATCCCTGTGGCTTTTGTAAAGCAAAGCCTTGTCTGTTTTCTGCAGTTTCCATGGCAGAATCTTAAGACAATGAGGCTGAAGCCTGAGGATCAGTCAGGCTGGAGTTTCCGGTCCTGGCATGACAAACAGACAGACATTGATTCATCTGTTTTCTGCCTATACATTCCTTCAACAGCAGGACCGCCATCAACCTGACATATCACATAGTTGTACATCCTCCCATTACTGACTGGCGGCAAAAAGGTCGTCACAGATGGCCCATCTGTGACTCCATCTATTTAATACACCAGAATCTCCTGGTTAAGCTTCTTCAGAGAATTATCGAGCTGTTCATGATCGACAGATTATCAAACTGAAAGCCGCCGTGATTTATTTTAAACAGGCTCACATCTGGCAATATTATCCGGCCACTTCCTCCATTAACACCCAACTTTCCAACTAAATAATGTAAGTAATGTGTGGCAGCATATGCTACTGGGTTGGCTAGTGGCAGCAGCACTTGGCTTGTCTTATCTGACTCCGAGTGGACCCACTAATAATAGTAACATATGTGTGCAGACATACTGTTAAAAATACTCTACAAGTATATGTGTTTCATCTGTGCAGCAGAGAAAAACTAATTTGGACATCAGTGAGTGAAGCAGCCTCAATATGCCATTCAGCAGTATATGAGGAGACAGGAAGACGTTGAGCTCCAGGGCCCACATGCACTCTGATTCTTGACCAATGTCTTTGAAAAGCTACTTCACAAAAGATGTCTTTCTGTCACAATCCTGCCGAGACAACGGACACTTTGTGTTACTGTTCAATCACAGGTTGCTATGGATACAACCAAAAAAAAAAGAGAAAAGAGAGAATATCTTCAGTTTGTTTGTTCTTTATAGAAAATCTGAGGGCATAAAACATGGGGCTATTAATAGAACCTATGCCGGTACCAGATGAAAATGATTTCACATTAGTCTTGGCTGGAAGTAGGGCACAATATCCTATAACCTTAAAAACAAACTAGATCCCAGACAGACTATTCTCAGAGTGGCCCCTCCATGTGCTAGGTGGAAGGACTCCCTATTTACCAGCTTTTAAGTGGGTGTTGTGTCAAGGAAAGAATGACGTAGAGATAACTCAGTGAGTCAAGACAGCCAAGCTGGATGTTGACACCCAGATATGTTGCAGTGGAAATAAACAGCAAACAGCTGTATGAAATACCTTTTTATGACTTGTAGCACAATTCACTTGCAGTTTAAGATCATCACAAAACAGAATGAGCTGTTCTGAACAATGCCCTGTGGGAAAGGTGAGGATTCAGACACAATATATTGCTCAAGGGTTCTTTAAAAAGATAGATGCATTCCAACACAGGGCGTGGTCATAACATATTTAGCACCATCAAAGTAGGCATGTCGAAGGTAAGGTAAGATTGTAATCTGACCAATGGGTGTAAACTATATTACAAAGATTAGATGTGCAAACTCATGCAGACCATGTCCAGGTCCTATTCAGGTAGGTTGTGGAGTGGTTGTATTTTAGATGTGTGGGGACAGGTAAGCCTATATATTTATTTAGACCAGGCACAAGGTCTGAATCAAAACTATCTGTTTTGGACACTAATATTTGGCCTCAATACAAATTCAGGAGATACACAATCTTCTTTTATACATTATATATATTTGTTTCAACAAAACATTGTGGTGCAAATCTTTACCTTTTCATCTAATGAGCATCTTTTCTTACAGTCAAAGCAATTTCATAATATAAAAAATATGTTCCAATATTTTTAGTTGTTTTTAACATAATTCATTCATTAAAATGTAAAAGAATTAACCGATGGGACACACTGTATTGAAACTTTTTAGAAAATGACAAAAAAAAAACCTTCCTATATACAATATTCATTAAAGAAAGTTTTTCACTATACTCCTGTCACTGCACCAGAAGATTATTTTCACTATATATTCTGTATTGAAGACTTTGTTTTATGAAATATCAGTGGATTTAAGGCTTAGATAGCATAAAATAACAAGAAACACTAACATCTGCAGACTAAAGGGGTTGGAATGGAAGAATTTACCATTTCTTCTATTAAATAATTAGCTTGGTTATGGAGATAAATCTACTTTTGAGTCAAGTTTATCATATACACAATCAACATCAGGGTAGAGTTTGACAAGATAAAAAACAAACTTGATCTTCTCAGTTTTGTTTACACTAACTGAAGAATGTGCAAACAGACTATCTGTGATTGGCACAGTGACAGTGATGCCATCACCATTCATGCATAGAATGACCCTATCTGGAATAATACGGATTTACAATCATGAAAACAAAACACCTCAAAAGCCTAAGGTTTGAAGAGTTCCAATAGAATCAGGATGATTTCATGAATAAATGAATAAATAATAGCTGTCTGATGTAGCGAGCAATAAAAACATGGGCTTCTGTGAAGTTAGGCATAAAATGCAACACAACAGCCATCTGCCTGTTTAACAAGAATACTTTAAGGGGAAAAACACTGTATCATGTATCTTAACTTCACATTTGCATGACTTTAAATGGCTTTATACGCTAGAGCTATGACTTGTAATTTTACATATATTAGATACAATTTCCTTTTTTTCTTATATGTTGCATGAGTAATCTATTTTGCTAGTGGTTACAGATACGAAAAAAATCACTTTGCACTGTCCTATGTAGTAGTGCATATTATCTTATGCAACACATTAAACTGCATCCAATAACTTTAAGTCATGAGCTCTGCAGACTGACGTTATAATATCAATATATATCAGGCTACAGTTACAGTAAATGCTAATGAGGATGTACTAAGGTAAATAATGTCTATCGGTGGCATACATATACCCATTAAAGGGGGTAAAGTGTCCAGACTGGAACCACAGGTGTCCCGTTTACTTTCACAGCCATAGTTCCTGTTGTCAGCAGCCAGCAAACAAACTTGTCAGCAAAAAAAAAAAAAAAAAAAAAAAAAACCTCCAACATATTCCATGTGGTCGACAACCAAGCCCCACATCACCACGATAAGAGACGAACATTGCGTTAACCCGCTCAAGTTGCTAGCAGACATTAATTTATCTTAAATGCAATGAGGAAGTGCATTAATAATTCTATCGAAAAGGACATTTCATGTGAGGCTCAAACCGACAGACAGACGACAGGAGTCGTGTCAACTCCGACACTTCATTGAAACGGAAGCCACACAGTAACGACAAGTCCAGCTCACATTCACACACAACTTGTGACAGAAAAATAAAAGAAGACGTTTACCGTTCTTATGTGAGAGCTACAGCATCCTATCTCGGTGGTAATAGGCGGCTGAACCGGGTTGTGGGGCTGCCGCTTTCTCGCTTCAATGACCGAGCGATGTGGAAGGGGGAGGGGCTTCGGCAGTGGGCAGGAGTGACGGACGCAGCTCACAGCCAATCACAGAGGAGAGTAGACTCAGGAAGGCGGGTTATAGAAGCTGGGTTGACACGTTACTTCGTTTCTGAACGAAACGCGAGATGACGTAAGAGAAGAAAAAAAAACACGTACAGGTGAGAGTTTAACCTCCCCAAATATAAAAAAAAATATTCAATCTGTATGAAAATGTTTTTGATTGAACTAGTGTGAATTCCCTTTGCATGTAAAGAATAAGAAGAAGAAGAAGAATGAGGAGAAGAAGAAGAAGAATGTTTGTCTTCTTTCTTGGTGTTATATGTTGATGTTGTTGGGTACTGTGGCATTGTCATATATATATATATATATATATATATATATATATATATATATATATATATATATATATATATATATATATATATATATATATATATATATATATATATATATATATATATATATATATATATATATATATATATATCACATGTGACACTATTGTGTGTAAATGTATCACTTCACAGTCATTATATCCTCAGTCATGTGGTTGTTTTACATTCTCACGTCTTTGCTCAACAGGGAGGATATTAAAAAAACAAAATGAAGTGGGTCATGTTCCCCAACACTTAAAGTTTACTGCGACAAGTATAACATCCTGAAATAAGCCACATCTACCCTCCAACCATAAATATTATACATGAGTAGTTTTAAATTAATAAAAGTGGCTCAAATGTTAAAAATAAATTCCAGACAGGGAAAACATTTGCAATCTAATGAGTAATTTTGACCTAAAAGAGAAGAAGGAGAACATTGAGGAAGTGTCATGTCTTTACAGATACAATATTTCAGTGTTTGATGTATGTATGGAATTATGCAGTTGCAATAGAGAAAACAGTTGTGCTTTATATTAAATATATTTAGGGTTACTTTTTTCCAAAACATAAAAGTGATTCTTTGTGCTAGAGGGGAAATATGCTGGGATGTGAAGGCTTAGCAGAGGTACAGTGGTTAAGAACAAAGGGAGGTTGGACTACAAGGTTTGTCAAGAAAACAACAAAACTATTTAACATCAAACAGTGGCGGGGTGGGTGAGAAAGAGCTGTTAAAGTGACCTAAAACACACTCTGTTGTGTGTTAAAATGTCACTGTATGGTTATTACATAGTCAAAACAGTGTCTTATTTGTTAGAAAATAAACCTAAAAGTACAACATTCATGACCAATGAACCATTCTGACCTGAAAGAGAAAAGGAAAAAAAAAAATCTTTCTTCAACTTTGAAAAAAAATAATCATTTTCAACAAATACGTATGCTTAGACAATTTATTATATTGACCTTTCATTACAGTACTGGATCGTTTAGGTTATGTATGAAATCATTCAACTACTTCAGGAAAAGAGTTCAGATTTGTATTAATTTTACTCTGTGGCACATTTTCTAAAACACAAACCTGATTCTTTGTGATACAGAGAAACATGTACTGATGGTGTCAAAGCTCACCAGAAATATACTAGTTATGAACAAATGCAAATAGTGTTGAAGGTACTGTGTTTGGGAGGAAAAAAAGGACCTAACACACTTTTTTGAAAATAATTTTGTAGTGGGACAAGTAAGAATGATTTTAGGCATACAACAATAGCAAAATTTTGGATATTAAGAAAGAGACAAAAAATGTTTTATTTGCAGATTCAAAGGGAGCCACTGGAGAGAGAGGTTGATGAGCCATATCTGACTCAGGAGTCATGAGAAGTAGATGTATGTCAATCATATGATGAATAGTAAGTTTGTAAACCCTTTAGTCCCCAATGTACATCAGTAAGAGACAAAATATTTAATATAAACTATGAATTGGAACACACTGAACAACAAGAAATAAAAATTTTGGCCTTGTAGTTTTGGTTTTCTGGCTCTTTAAAAAAAAATAAAAAATCCAGCTGTTTTTATGGCACCTGGTTGAACTCCAAAAAGCACTTACATGGTCAAAACTCAGTAAAAACACAGTTAATTAAATAAATAAATACAGGAAAATCGCCAGAAACCTGCAAACAACTATTTGTCACAAACTTTACACAAAAACTATTGGACCAATTGCTATGAAATTTTCAGGAAAGGTGCGACGTGGTCCAGAATAGATCCCATTAAATGTTGGTGAATGTATGTCACATGCACCAAAAAAATATTTTCACAATGCTAAGCGACAGGGGCAAATCCGGTAAAGCATTTGCAGGGAGTGGGGTTTCTTGTGTCTGGCACCACTTGTATTTTATTTTATTTGCAGAGTTAAAGTCCAAAAATAGACATTACACAGACACACACACACACAAGCCACAGACATAGGAATCACAGATATACAATGTCAGTCAATGGTCAGCAATTAAAGTACATACAGTTGTTTATGCCAACATTTCCAAAAGATGGAGTTGTACCATGTATCACATTAGAATCAGTTAGAGGCATTAATATTCCCTTTGTAGATACCTTGAGCTTACACATGAACTTATGTTATAAAATTCCTCAGCAATGAATGGAAAGTAGGAACATTATATGTTAGCAAATGGCTGAGTTTTTTTTTTTATATTAAAATAAATCCTATATTCAGAACACTCACCTCAGTCATGTAAGGTGTTAAAAGGGTTAACTCTTTCGTACACATTACTGATACACAGTCATATATGATCATTAGAAACAAACAAAGCATTTACAACTTATAAACTGATGGTATGGTACAGTGTTTTAAAGAACCACTGTGCTCTCCTGCTGTAATGTAACATTAACAGAACATTATCTGATTTCACCACACACTCCTGATGGTGATTTTTCTTACTTGCAAAAGATGTTTCATCCATAACTTCTGACTGTTTTCTGAAACAATGAGTAAGTGAGAAGTCATATGAATGTAGCCAGACGGAATGAGTGTGTGGGTGAGTGGGTGAGCATGTGTTTATGAGTTTCTGCTTCTACTGCCCTGTCAACTGCCCCAAACACCCTTTTCAGAGAAAGCCTTGAGCCGTACAGCCGACTGCCCTTGCAGCTCTGTGTATCACCTTCAATCTTTAGATTTGTTTACTCAACAAAACAAATTTCCTTCTTTGCATGACTTTCACTTCCTGCCGGGGCTTATTTCCATGGCAACAGCGAGAAGGAAACACATAAAACAGGAGGAAAATATATTTGAAAGAGAGAGTCTGTGTGTTGGGTGTGTCCTAAAACTTGAACACAACAACGCTAATGATGGCAATAAGAGTTCACTGGCATGTACAGCTGACTGAGAATCATTGTTGAGTGCTGACGTGTAGCTGTGTGATGTTGAAACAGAAATGAAAAAGAGATTGTTGTCACTTTTGTTAACACAGTCAAATTCCCTTGTATGATCAAAGCAATGCACAGCTGTAGTCAGACAGAAACACACCCTGGCATGCCTGAAAAGACTACACACTCAACCACACCTGTCTATAGAAATAAGCATACTTTAAGACACAAATAACTATATGCACTGATGTAAAAAAAAAAAAAAAGCCTTTAATTACTCATGCATTGTTATTCTTAATAACTGCATATTCTTTACGTAACAGTCTGAATCTTTTAAAAAGGACAGATCAGGGAGACAATGAGTCACTCATCAATACAATAATGAGAAGAGATAGCTTACACTCAAAGTCTGTGTATACTGGTAAAACTATTTATAGGCCTATCACCTATCACATTTCTGTCACACTCTCTTATCACACAAAAGAGTACATGCAGAATGTGAACAGCAATGTCATCTGCAGGTCAGATGTGGTTACTGCACTAAAGGAGCCTCCGTGTCAGGGCCATAGAGAGAGAGAGAGAGAGAGAGAGAGAGAGAGAGAGAGAGAGAGAGAGAGAGAGAGAGAGAGAGAGAGAGTGATCATATGGCCCATCAGCCTCAATAGTTCCAAAACAAATGATGCACTGTCATGTTTCTCTGTGGGACAGACAGCAATGACCGTCCACTGTCCTTTTGTCACTTGTTCATATAAGGAATAGTTTTTAGATTGTATCTGTTTGCCAGTTTCAACTGCAACTCCAGTTTTCCTCAGAAGAATATCAAAATTGTACTTTGTCTGAATAAAATACAAAAAGAAAAGTATAATTACATTATAACAGAATATAAAATGAGCAGCGGGTGTGTTATTACATGGTAAATATCAAAATAAAAAGTATATTTATTTATATTTATTTATATTTATTATATTTATTTATTTATTTAAAGTATATTTCCACCTGTTGTTGCTCTACTGTGTGTATGTTTATGTCAAGTATGCTTTTGAATATTGGGGTTGAACACTGAATTGAGTGAATTTATTATTTAGCCATCGAGCTCTATAACTACTGCAAATAGAACGAGGAAATGAACACAGGACAAATTTAAAAAATAAAAAATAAAACTTACAGGGATCACATGCCATTATGGAATGTTAATAAATTACAAATATAACAAAAAACCTGGCAAAGTGGAGCCATATTTCTACCCACAATAAATAATAAATAATTAGCACATCACCTCATCTTACAAACTTAACCAAACACCACCAGATTCAGCAAAAAAACAACTAAAACAAATGGTTCCAGGCACAAAAACCCACTCCTCGTACATATTGTTGCTTATTTTGGCACCGATCCAGCTGATCTCATCACGTCTATACATGTGGTGATGTTAACATATCAACTGCCTCTATATACTGTACATGCCAAGTTTGAAGTAAATTGAAACAAAATCGGTGTTTATATGAACATTGGAAATTTTGCACATTATAAGTAATTCAAAAAAGAGAAACGATTTTTTTAAAAATCAAAAAAAATTTAAATGTGACCCACTGTTCCCAAAATATAATCAGATCTATTGTGGGTCAATGGCAGTCTATAATCCCAATTTGTTAACATTTGACCAATAGTTTTTCTAATACAGACATGTGAAATTTCACCCATTATGAGTAAATGAGGGGGAAAAAATAAAAATTAATTAAAAAAATAAGAGCTTTGATCTACTGTTCCCAAAATATAATCAGATCTATTCTGGGTCACTGGCATTATATAAACCCAATTTGGTATGAACTGAAAACAGGGTTTTTTTTCGGGGGGGGGGGGGGGGGGGGGGGGGGGGGGGTAATATAGTCTGCTGATAGCCAAATTTGTACCAACATTACCTTCCCTTACAAACTCCATTTACAGTTAAATCTCAATAGTTGGCTAAATCAAAACAGCTAACTATCAGGCTACAATTGAAAGTCAAACATAACAGTTGTATAGAAGGTATAACTTTATAAAAACACTAACACATAGATACGAAAACAGAATTTACAGCAAAAATGTTAATACACAAAATATATTTGAACATTTGAAATATGGCAATATGTTAATTATTTATTATTTATTTTTAAATTTTATCTTAATTAAGCTTATTAAGTTACTACTGCAGCTGCTAGATCAGCTTCAGTACAAACAACTGTTGTCAGTCACAACAAACCCCACCCCCTTTGCACAAATTTGACCTGACACAAAAACATATTTTTTGGTGACTGTGACTGTGACCTTTGACCTCCATTCACCAAACTGCAATGGGATCTATTCTGGACCACCTTGCACTTTTTTTGAAAATTTCATGAAAATCAGTGTAGTAGTTTTTGTGTAAAGCTGCTGACAAACAAACAAACAGACAGACAGACAGACAGACAAACCAACTTTCTACTTTTCTGGGGGGGATGTGTTGTGACACTGTCATAGTCAATATTTGGAACGTTTCACACTTCCAGAGCTTGGAAATATCTCCATATTTCATCTGTCATTTTTTACAGTGGGAGTCTGTGGAAGTGACACCAGTTTGTTTTGTGTACCACTCTGCTCAGTGTATGTTGCTGATTGTCAGTCAGTATGGAAGGAAAAGTCTGTCATTTATTTATAGTAAAATGACACTTGACGTTGAAGAAGGGATAACGAGGGGAGGGCACACCCTGAACCAATGCTATCTTGAGTGATGTGTGTTCTGTAACTATCTCTCAATAGCTTGTATCTATCATCTTCATTGGATTAGGATTATACTGACATATTAATACAGGCTTCAGATGCAGCTCTTAATCAACTGGACATCTTTCTTTACTCTGCACATAGGTTTATTACTTGTTATGATTAAAACACACCATCATAAACTATGTGCTAATGTTAGGGTGTCCTCCCACTCTGTAAAATGTGACATGTCCTAGATTTGACTTATTTATAAGACTCTAGCTGGTATTTTATGCCCCTATATCATATCATTCCTGTGTTTTAACACTGACCTTTACAGTACATGCTCATATGACTGGATTATGTTGCAGGTTGAGGCGTTGTTTTACCCAGATTGGAAATTATAGTTTTAAATTTAAATCAACTCTTAGAAAGATTTTTTAACTCATTATATTTCTATGTAGTATTTTACATATCTAATTCCATCATTAAATTAAATTAAATTAAATGGATTTCAAATATGCAACAAATAAAACAACCACAATGACAAAATATATTAAAAAAAACATATATATGAAAAAACCAAAACCACACATTGCTTCATTTGCACATTCAGGGTTAATTTCACTGAATTGCTTTTGTATGATTGTTGTTGTATTAACAGGGGGATTTTATAGTAATTGTTGTACTAAGCTATGTTAGAAATGCTCTAATCTAGATAGGCAGTTCTGTGCAGAAGTCGTAGTCTAACAATAGGTTTGATTATTTATTAGAATTGTCCACACATACAGTAAGTGGGAAAAGTTTTTACAAACCTTTACCTTTTTTTACCTTTAAAATAATATTATATTGGATAATATAAAAACAATATATTATCCATGAAATATTTATAGAAAAAAATATGGTTTTGTTTTTCAAAAGATGTGGCTGCACTAGACAAATAGATGCAAATGCTTTATTTTATTTTATTATTATTTATAAGAGGAAAAATATTGACAGTTTCAAAATGTTATGTTATGTTATGTTTTTCTGCTGAAACACCTAGTTTTGACATCAACAGAACAGAGCATGTGCAGAAGGGAGCATGTGGGTTTGGAGAAGAGAACATTACTTGGCAGATTTCAGTGACTTACGAATGACTTTTAATGCAATATAACACAAATACATGGGGTGTCCAAAACTTTTCTTCAACACTGTATGTAGCTGTCAGTCTCTGTGTCAGGTTCCAATCTGGATGTAATATGTTCAGTATATGTGCAGCAGTACACAGTAAATTTTGCAGTGTTAAATCAACACTTAGAGAGTTTATTTAACTTCTTCTAGAGTGTATTTGGTCCCATTGTCTCCAAATTAACACTGCAAAATCTACAGTGTAAAAGCAACAGCTACTGTTTGTTTATATCATTTCTTTTCATTTTAAGATGTAATGTATTGGTATCCTGAGATTATGTGAACAATGAAAAAATAATATTCTTTAATGTCAAAGTACTGTTTTGTTCTTTGTTGTGGATGTATTATTTTGTTTTTATATATCACTGTCATGTAGGTTATTGTCTTTATATCTTTTCACATACAAAGATGTTTTGAAAATCCTCATGAGAACCAGGAAAGTGAAAGTTTAAGCCATTTTTTTTTACATTAAATAATAATTGTCTTGATTGAAAAATGCATAATCTGACATTTATTTTGAGATATAATTTTTAAATATATTTTTTGATAATTTTTTTTTTAATGGAAAGGCCTTTGTGATGGACAGACCCCCCCACCCCCCACCCAAAAAAAGAGGACAAACATGCATTGCTGGTTCTCAGGAGGATATAGAGGTGTGTATTGGAAAGAAGCTGGCAATACAGTACAAATCCCAATACCAGGATCACAATACACTGTATCACAATATATCATGATACTGTTAACAAGGTGATATTTTTCTTTGTTTTATGACATGAAATATGCACAAATACTAAACACATTTTCATGCGATCAGAATAGGATCTAATACTATATGTAAAAAATATTCCTCTGTAAAACATTTAAACTTAATTAATCTTTTATAGATATTGCAGTTTAAGATCCTGCTAAAATGTTCATATTAAACTAATATAAACAAAATCTAAACAAAAAAGAAAAACAAAAAAAAAATGAACCTCTGCCATATCTGCATTTGGATAAATACTTTAAAATACCAATATCCTACTTCTTAATATTCATACAGTATCATGAAATGAAATATTTTAATACATTGCTTGCAGAACTGACATATTCTCACACCCTTACTTGTACATATGTAACCTGTGATTTCAAAAACATTTACACACACATGACAAAAAAACTCAAAGCTAATAGTCTTTTTTTGTCACGTTGTTAATCCAGCCTCAGTCTGAACTTGCTGTTAAAGCCAAGAAAAAAGCAGTGTCTTGACAGCAAACCTGTGTGTGCTGTTGTCTAGTCGTGCTATGACATTCCCCACCTGCAGAGGGAGATGTTGCACAGAACCATTGCAGTGTGGACCAGCTGCTCATCAGATGTCTTCTCTCTGCAAATCACCAACTGATGACTTAGTTTCAGTGACTCATACAGCTCACATTTTTCTATTGTGTTAACCTGACTGATGGTCATGCAGTGGTTTTGGTGCATATATATTGTATATATTTGTGGTTTGATGCATGTTTTCATCTTTATCTGCACTCATGCACTGCCTTAAACTCTTAACAGTTTTGAACATTGGAGTTTCTGAGCGTTATCTTCTCTGCAATCCAGTCTTAAGATCTTAAGGAGACATTATGTTCCCTGTATGTCAATTATGTGATTGTAGCTGATTATGTGCATGCAGACAGCTTCTATCAAACACTGCAGATCAAAGCATTTCCTTACCAACACACACACACACACACACACTCCTTTACACTAGCCTTCTTATTCCTCTATCTATCCCTCCACCCTCTCCAGCTTTTCAACAGGGCAATAGCATGCTCCATAATTTTTTCCAGATGTCGAATACCTCCCTTCCTCCTTTTCCCTGCACGTTTCCCTCCATTCCTAGCTCTCACAGTGTTGACTGAAATCTGGGAAGTTTTCTCCAGCCCCCACCCTCTTTTCCTCCCCCTGCGCTTTCCCCATATTGGTTTCAACGACAAAACTTGACCCTGGGAGGTCAGTTTAGAGAAGCCACAGTTTTCCCAAAGAAGAAAGGAATGTCACATGATGCAGGATGTGAGTTAACTATAGCTCCAAGTAGCTCTTCAATACATTTTTATTTTCTGTTATCCTCTGGTTAATTTGATTGATTAATCAAAGTTTTAAAGACTTATTAAGAGTCTTAGTCACTGCAACTTGACTCCTTTCCTCATCTGTCTCCCCCCCCACCCCCACCCCCCACCTTCTTGCTCTCCTTTTCTTCTGCCTTCTTCAATGGGAACCAGCTGGAAAAGGTTGAGCCAGAGAGCATGAGAGGTTACAGGCATGGGCCCCAGGTGTGTCCCTCATTCGGTCATTTTTAGTCAAACTTTAAGTCAAGTTGTAGCGTCTTTATATCCAGTACATGTACTATAGAGTGAGTCTCTGCATACAGTGACTGTAAGCACAGATGCAGACACATGTTCCTGAGAGAGGGATATCTTTCACCACCACCCTCTAAGTGCATAAACACACTCATACAGTCAAACATTCAGACATACACACAGTTAATGCCTGAGCATGAAGTAGATCTGTGATTCCCAGCTCTAGTTAAGGCACTTAATGACCCCAACAGCTGTTGCCGTGTAAACTCTCCACACACACACACACACACACACACACACACACACACACACACACACACACACACACACACACACACACACACACACACACACACACACCACTCATTCATCTTCTTTCCCCTCCTTATGTACCGTTCTTCCTCTTAAAAGCAACCAAAGAACAGTCAAACAGCAGATATTCAGTACATGTTCATAAACATGTAAAAATACACTTGCATATTCACGGAGCCACAATGGTCGCTGCCACACAGAGACAATCTGCCATTTGTTTGAACTTCATCCTATTGTTTTTAAACACTGTTGAAGGTTTAATCTGCAGAACAAAGCTGCATATATTCTTCTTTGTGGTCTATCCTTTGCACAGATTATTACGATAAACCCCCAGATACGTCCTTGTTTCATGCAGTATTAAGTTACCAGGATGTATCCCACACAGACTGTCTCTGTCTGATGCCTGTTTAGCCCACAGGGGAAAAAAAGAGTCACTGAGATCCCAGACTTTTAAGCTCCAATAAGATGCATATGTTACCAGTAAGACAACTTCCTGTAAGTTTATGACTTTGTGTGAGGATCATTAGTGATGTGGTTGTTTATACTGTAGCATGAATGAATAAGATATCCCCTACTCATGGTATTTTATATGTGCATCTGGTGCTGAGTATAGCAGTTTATTTTTGACCTTTGAAGTCATGACAGAAAATATCTGCACTTTAGATTATCTTGATCTATATTTTGTCAACATGTAACTATTTCCACTTAACATGAATCATAATGTATTTTAGCTGTCATTGATCATTACTGACTGCATATCCCAAACACACATAACTTCTGTGTCTCTTTTTGGTTTTTCCACTCACTCACTCTCTCTCATTCATTCATTCACACTGTTCCAACACCTGAGGGGCTATAGAGAAATGTAACACTCCAACCTGACCTACATACTGTGCAGCATCATCTCATTTCCATGTGCATGTATGCATGTGCACACACAAACACACAACTCACCTGTCGAGACTGACCTGGATTTTCTTTATTTCATGCAAACACACTTTGATGCTTTTACACAGAAGTGAATTAGTCAACCCCCCCCCATGGAACACACATGCTCAGACAAAGACATTCAGACATTTTCTACCTCTGTTCATGATGGAATTGGGTTTCTCTCCAACAGACAAATTCTCTTTCTTTCTGTGCTACAGACTGAAATGTCATACGGTTGCTTAATTGGACAGTGAGAGGCCCACTGGGAGGAGACGGAGGTGATGAAAGGATGAGATGGCCAAACCAGTTTGCAACCCACAGTGTGGGGGCACAGACACAGATAGCTCTGCATTGGATCCTTAATACTGCCTATTGTGCCAGCATCTTTGTGAATCTGGGTCAACTCCAGAGCACTTTCGCCAACAACAATCTCAGTCTATATCAGTCTAACACTGTACATGCCTCCCTCCTAATCTCATCCCCAGTGTATCACAATTATTTGATGCAATTATATGTTGTTGCTGTTTCCATTAATCTAAAACCGTCTAATTTGCACATTGACCTCCTTGAGAGAAATCTAGGAGGGGAGAGTTGAAGTGATTCAACAATTGTTTTCATACCCATTTCATACTGTGCATTCTGTAATTGGCTTTACAGGGTATTAAACATGTACAAATGAGGTTTTTACAGGAGAAAAATTATCACTTTATTTAAACCTTGTATCATGTTTAGGGTCAATTTGACCCATTTCAGTTTTTGAGTTGACCAAAGTACAGGTTATCATTTATTTTTCTTCATGAAATGTTGTGACTTTTCCTCATCTAAGGTCATGAACTTGTGTGTGAAATCTGGACACTTTAATGTGTAGTGTATGTGCAGTGTTTGTATACAAATATGATGTTATGGGTCATTTTGACCCCTACACTTTAATGTGGGTAAATACCTGCTCAGATCTAAAATAAACATGTCTCTTTGATATGCCTTGTTTTAATTAACCAATTTTTAAAATGGTGTTTCCTTTGAAGAGTCATTCAGAGCCAGGTGTGTGTAGAGTATGTTCTCTCCCTTGTTCTCGTCACTTTTCTCATGTCATCTCTTTGACAAACACATCAAAAATGAGCTCCCCAAAGTTTATTGTTGAAGAGGTTTTATCACAGATGTTGAACTGGGAAAGTGATGCAGAGGAAGAGATTTCAGAGACAGAGGACAATGTTATTGATGATCCAGATTGTTGATTTTCCTATGATGAGAATGAAGATAAAAGTTTGATGAAATTGTTCTTAAATTTAGTTTTGGAATTTAACAATGTATTGTATGTATTTTTTCTAAATGTTTATATAATCTAAAATAAAGTTGTTATTGGGTTTAACCTGTTTTTTACTGTTTTGAGAGGATTTAAAAGGAACGGGTCAAAATGACCTGCAACATAATTAATGTAAGATTTTCAACATAATACAAGGGTTAAGTAAAACAATGAATAAAGGAAGTAAACCATGAATGCAAGATACCTAATATAGAAGCATAACAATTATTACCCTTCCCCCCTGAAGGAGAGTCAAGGGCTATTGTTTTTGGTTTGGTTTTTGTTGTTGTTGTTGTTGTTGTCTGGTTGTCAGCAACTTTAAACCAAAATACTGGACCAATTTCCATGACATTTTTGTGGAAGGTTTGAGGTACTCTAGAATATATCATATTAAATGTTTAATGTAGGTCAAAGGTCAAGGTCACCAAAAATATGGTTTCGCAATCATAAGCGATACAGTAAATCAGGTAAACCATTTGCAAGGTGTAAGTTTTGTTGTTTCCGGAACCATTTGTTTGGGTTTAGGTTCAGGTGATTCCTGTCATCATCTCTGTCTCCTACCAGTGGACCTTTCACCATCCAATTAACCAACCGGCATTCAACTGTGATCACCTGTAATTTGTAGTAATTGTAAAAAAAAAAAACAGTTTACTAATAAAAAATATATGATGCTTTAACATGGACAAGCCCAATAATAATAATAAAAATAATATTAATGCTAATGCTAATGCTAATAATGATAATAATAATAATAATAATAATAATAATAATAATAATAATAATAATAATAATAATAATAATAATAATAATAATAATAATAATAATAATAATAATAATAACAATAATAATAATAATAATAATAATAATAATAATAATAATAATAAGGGATTACATAGTGTTTTTCTATGTACACACATACTCAAAGCAGACAGTGGATCCATTGGATCATTTCAATCATTCAATTGAATAATCCAGTGGATTATTCATTGACTCTCACATTCTCACTCTGGTGATGGTAAACTACATATGTAGTCACAGTTGCCCTGGGGCAGACTAACAGAAGCGTGGCAGCCATTTTTCGCCTACGGTCCCTCTGACCACCACCAAACATTCATACACCAGTATGAGTGACACTGGAGGCAAGGACGGTGAAGTGCCTTGCCCAAGGACACAACAGCACATGACTAGGACAGAACAGGATTTGAACCGCCAAGCCGTTCAGTTATTTGTTGATCGGCTCTACCAACTGAGCTACGACCACCAATCCATAACAAACATGACAAACTGAGTGTGGAATTGAAGCACTGTGGTACTGTTTATCTGTCAAATGTTCATTGTGGTCACTTTCAGTTGCTGCAGCTTTTTCATAATTCATACTTTGTGTAGGTTCTTATTGTCCTTATTGACGCACTAGCTTGACGCTCATCAGACTCCCTCATATCTTGCACTAAAAAAAGGGAAATATTTCCCCTTTTTTTAGGGAAAAAAAAGAGAAAATACAGCACCCTAGTTTCACATCTTTACAAATAAAACCCACTGTCCATTGCAAAGGACATTCCTTAAACAAATAAATACAGAAACAAATAATGTATCTGAAAATGCTATTGCTGTTATGCTATTTCCATTCAAGGTTATTATTTGATGGGAAAAAAAAGAAACAAACAAACACAAAAAGTTCTACTTATTGTTTTCTATGGATACACATACAAATATAAATACACTTTCCAAAGTGACTTATCCATATTCTTTACCAGTGTGATTACAGCCAGATGATTTACTCAACACTTTATAAAAAACTAACATGTAACACTGTATTTCTGATTGTACATTCAAACGCTCTGTATAATAATTACAATACAATCTAAGTTTCCTCCTATTTTTAATTTCTCTATTTACAACTTATTTCTGCAAAGTGTCACATTAATTCTCATGTACCTCCATCCTCATGAACTCTGTGGTTCTGCATGAATGATAAATGCAAGAAATCAGTGAAAACCAACCTATAATGATGATGATAAATTCTTTTGTGCATTCTCTTCAGCTGTGACACAAACCAGGCGATTATCATCAAATAGCCGCACTGGTCCCACTGTGTCTGAGGCCAAATCTCTGAGTGTTTTCTCAATGTGTGTGTTCCTCTGAGAAACAAAATGAGAGACAGGAGTCAATGATAGAGAGAGCGCAAATGGAGAAATGCTACAGAAAAACAGCTAGACAGGAAATGACCTCCCAGAGAGTAGGGTGCATCCCCAAGGGCTATATTTTCTCCAGAACTCCCTGTGTCATACATAGACGTTCAGTCACACAGAGCTATAACACTTCTGTCCATGATCTATACCAGCAGATATGCATGAGAATGGGGCCATGTCAGGGGAGGGTGTGGAGGATTTTTTCCCTCTGTGTTGGTCATACAAGGAGCTACCAAATATTATCCAAAATGTCACTTGCATATACACTTTATAAAGTCATAAGATCAATTTGTTGCCATAAGTTGATTTATAATTTACTTTCAATTAACATGAGTTATGAAAATTCTGCTTGTCTTCATAAGTTATTGGCATTGCAACTCAAGGTTGTGAAGCCATTTCAATGAAATGTCACTTTAAATGTGTTAATATGACTTTTAAAATGGTAACTGGATTTTAAAAAAAGTGACTAGTTTAATCAATGTACCTAACTTTAACCAGGAAAGTATAAGTTTGGACTTTTTATGTAAAATAATTGGCTTTTTTTGGTAACAATTCAACAGTTTTTTCAGATACATTTTTAACATTTGTATGGCATGTCCTTTGCAGTGGTGGACTACTTTTTTTTGTCTTCAATAAAGGTGTGAAAATCTTGTCCCTGAAAGAGAACTCAGGATCTCAGGAGGTTAGAAAGAAAGTTGGGGCAATGGTAACGATAAGATCTTCAATATCTGAGTTGCTTCTTCAATATCTTAAGACATTCCTGTTTAAATAAGCATTTTAAACCCAAAATGACTCAGGGCTACTGCAAACCAACTTGTATGTATTGCATCGTAACTGTACTTTAACTCTATTTTATCTGTATTTCAAATGTATTTTAAGACTGTGAAAAGTGCTATTTAGATTAAAAAAATTACTCACTTAAATAATGGTATTATTGAAGTTACATTTTAAGGCAGCTGGTGAACTTTTATTTATAAGTTGAACCACCTTCTTTTTTTTTTTTTTTTGCAGTGTCGGCATACTACAAAATGTTTAATTGTAATGCATTAAATGAGCCCATTACAGAAGAAGATGTGTGTAATGCAGAAAAAACACACCAGGCAATAAAGTACCTCTATTCTATTCTATTCTATTCTATTCTATTCTATTCTTGTATTCAGGCACAGCTTGTTGCTATGTCTGTGTCACTGTGTAAGTACTCTGCCTTATGTGCCATAAATGTGCAGATGTCTTGGCAAATACCATTGCACTGGAGCACAGCACACGTCTGCGAAAATCTGCACAAAAATCTGGACAAAAAAAATCTTTACATGCTCCACTCACCCTACATTTATTTTTCTACTTTCAAGTTGGAGATCTTTAACTCAAGATTTGGCACCTTTCCTCGTCACCCAAATTCCTTCTCATCTGCAAATGTGAACCATCTGTGCTCCTTATGGCCCACAAGCAACACAAGGGGCGTTAATGAGAGAATGGTAAATTACAGTTAAGCTCCATGATGATGGTGTTTGTACTGTACTGAATGCAAGCAGTTTGGACTGATGATGTGTTGATGGCAGTTTATACTCATTCTGTCTGTGTTTGCAGTGTCAGTGAGCCAGGCAGTATGGCTCACAGTATGTCAGGGCCACTTTTATTATCTTATCAAAAGTATAATAAAAATGTGCATGTAAGTAGGCTTATTGTTAAACCGCTGTGATTGTTAAATGCCTCGGACGTGACTCTGGTTAGCTCATGCGCACTCTGACATGAGGGGAATGTAAGACTGTGGGGTTCTCTTGGGATTCCGTGGGAAGGAGATCTTCCTGTCTGCTTTGTCCATACCAGGGATCGGATCCAGATCTCAGACCCCGAGTGACTGCGGGAGCGCGCACAAAACTCGGTCAGAGGGTTTCCTAATCTCTCCCTCTCTCTCTCTCTCTCTCTCTCTCTCTCTCTCTCTCTCTGTGTGTGTGTGTGTGTGTATTAAATTACTTGCATGTTCGCGCAAAAACTCACAGCGTTCTGGTTCTCGTGCGTTAGGAGCTGTGCACATCTGTTTTTTTGGCAGGACCGTTGCGGGGGGAAGGGACTACATCAGTGTGTGCGTGCGTGCATGTGAGCGCGCTCTGCGTCTGAACTCTTTTTTTTTTGCGGAACTCTGTAATTCGCAGCAGATGACCATTTTTTGGGGTGGTGGTGGTGGGGGGGGTGTATGCTTTTACTGGGGAGGTGAACGGCACAGTTGTGGTGTGCTCTGTGGATGATGCTCCTCGGTGATGGAGGCGCGTGTTTAATGTGTGCAACACTTTTCTGTCCACTTTTCAGAGCAACAAGTGAATTATGGACGAGTTGGTGTCCAGCCTAACAGAGGAGAGAGGCTCCTGCACATGAAAAACAAAGCGAATGCCGCTGTTCCAGCCGCTCTGTGGGGATGGAGTCCTGCAATTTAGTGGCGGTAACATGTTTTTTTCTCCTGGGTTTGATCTTCTCCTCATCGGGGACAGGATTTTGTCCAGACCGCTGCGACTGTCAACACCCGCTGCACCTTATGTGCACAAACCGTGGGTTGCGCACTGTGCCAAAACCCGCCGTGCGGACTCCCGATGAGGTGCTGGTCTACAGTCTTGGGGGCAACTTTATCAATAATATCTCTGCATTCGACTTTACAAGGTACAGTAACCTTTTAAGGTTGAATTTACAGTACAATCAAATACAAGCCATTCACCCCAAAGCTTTTGAGAAACTGTCGAGGCTGGAGGAGCTGTACCTGGGACATAATATTTTATCAACTATACCTGCTGGAACTTTACAGCCTCTGAAAAAATTGACTATTCTCTACTGTAATAATAATGCTATCAAGAAAATCGCACCAGAACTCTTTGCCAACTTGGATCATCTTGTTAAATTGCGCCTGGATGGTAACGCCATAGAGGTCCTGCAGGATTCTGATTTAAAAAGTTTGAGTAGTTTACATCATCTGCACCTGGAATACAACCAGCTACACTACATCCACAGAAATGCTTTCTCTAAACTCACAAACTTGCGCTTTTTAAACCTGGCCCATAACAAGCAGTCAGCAGTGCGTAATGGATACACTTTTTCCCAACTCAAGGCTTTGACAACGTTGCTGCTGTCTGAGAATGAAATTCAATACGTGGGGAACCAGGTCTTCCAAAGTCTCAGGAAGCTGTCCAAACTGTCGCTCAGTAATAACAGAATTTCTCGTCTGGACAGTGGGGCTCTGAAGGGGCTGTCGAGCCTCAGAGAGTTCCTGATTGACGGCAATGAGCTGGAGGAAATCCCCGCTGGTCTCCTGGACCCTCTGGAACACATAGAAGAGCTGGACTTCAGTCGCAATAGGATTTCTAATGTGGACTCCAAGGCTTTCTCACATCTTAAACATCTAAAGGTTCTGAAGCTGAAAAACAACCTGCTCACCAGTCTGTCTGGTGACATCTTTGCCCTCAACAATGTGCTTTATGACCTGGATCTCCATGGCAACAACTGGACTTGTGACTGTCGCCTTGAAGAGTTGAAAAGATGGATGACAGTAGCACACTCTCAGGGTAAACTGTTGACTGTCTTTGTGCAGTGTCACTACCCAGCATCTTTGAGAGGGAAGTATCTGGATTATGTGAACAGTTCTCATCTGCAGCCTCTGGGGAACTGGACTCATCTGTGCAGGACAGGGCCTGAAGAGAGCAGGAGTGGTGGGGTTTTAGTGAAGGTGGAGGGCAAAGACAGTGGACAGGTAGATGCAGTGATCCAAGATGAGAATGATGAAGAAGGTCTGTTGGAACAAAAGGAAAATAAGAGGGAGGAGCTGTTGCCGGGAGAGCATGTGAAATTGAGTAATGGGAAAAAGAACAAAGAGAATAGAACTATAGGGGAACAGGACCAGGTGGAGATCCAAGGAGACCAAGGGGGTCCAGAGGTGGAAGAGTCCTCTCCTTCACAGGAAAGAATGAAACCAAAGAAGGATTTCCTCAGTGTAAGGTCACGACCTGATGCAGAGGCTGCTGGGAAACGACCGAAAGGGAGGCGAAGGTCAAATGTCATTTCCAGAACTGACGCACCTGACCTCCGCACAACGAGTTTTTCTGGAAAGCAGGACAGACAGTCATCTGATCCAAACACAGAGCTCACCACAAAGTCTCCTGATGAGTCACCAGAGAAGTTTGACCTCCTCAGGTCAGATTTACCTGTGATCTCTGACCCCTGTCTGTTCAACCGCCATTTCATCACTAATGTGTCTGTGGATCAAGT
Organism: Siphamia tubifer; assembly: GCA_020466265.1. Lineage (NCBI taxonomy): Eukaryota > Metazoa > Chordata > Actinopteri > Kurtiformes > Apogonidae > Siphamia > Siphamia tubifer. Next base: position 19,909,043 of record CM035793.1, on the reverse strand, counting down.
CACATCCAGCACTGTCACTGTGCACTGGACCACCAGGGATCACCACCGCTACACACCAGGACCTGGCCCAGGCCTTGTTGAAGTCCACTACAGGATTCTGTTTGACCGCTTTGGGACCCAAGACCGTTTCCCTCGCTATGTTTATGCTCGTGGCACAGCTCGCTCTGTGACCCTTCGGGAACTCAGCTCCGACGTGACCTACATGGTCTGTGTGGAGGGGGTCGTTGGTGGATCTGTGTGCCAAGTGGCTCCACGGGACCACTGTGCAGGGCTGGTCACTCTATCTGAGGGCTTCAGTCGTGAAAGTTCACTGACCTCTGACCTTCAACTGGTGACTGTGGCGACACTGGCTGGGAACGCTGTGTTGCTGCTTGTGATTGGTGGGGTCTGGTTGGGGCGGAGCCTTAAGAGGAGGCTGCAGAGGAGAAAGTCAGCTGTTCATGTGCGTCACATGTACTCCACTAGAAGGCCGTTCCGTCCGGCCATGACCTCTGCCTCCGTATCCACTGACTTTACCACGTATCAAAGTAGTCGTCCAACACGACTTGCACCACTAGAGGAAGGAGACCTCATTGAGTTCCCGTGCGACCGCTTTCTGGACAACACTTGTGTGCGCAGAGACAGTGACATGCAGAGATTCTCTGACTAGAACCATGAGAACATCCAAAATGTGGACAAAGAACACTGCACAGCACAATGATATGTTCAGTGGTTCGTGTTGAAATCCTTTGCCTGATCTTTTTTAATACAGTGGACTTGACAGTTTGTTGACACACTACAGTACCATGTGTCATTTACAGTAACATAACTGGGTGTGTTTGTGGTTGTGAACCAACCAAAACTACAATCTTATCTTTATGTGTTATGGTTTTGTTTTTTTTTTGTTTTTTTCAGTTGACCACAGGACTAACTTCAGTCTGTTGTTATTGCAGATGTGATTGTGACAATAGAGTTGCTGAGCTCATGAGGGTTTTTTCCAGACTCTACAGGAAGTCAAATCCTTATGACTTCCTCTTCCTGATTTAAGTCTTTCCTCTTTCATTTCCTTACACCTGCAAGTGATTCTTGACGTGTGATTTTGTGTGAGTGTAAGTATGTATGAATGAATGATTCATCACTGATTTCACTGATGGTGCTAATATTGACTTCATAGGTAAGGTCTTTGTGACGAGAATGTGTAAAGAATGTAACGATGGCTGCTGGTTGGCAGGGAAACGACAATGGTTTTGTATTATATCTTTAATGTTTTATACTTTTATATGGAAACTTGTATTATTCTGCATTACACAAGTAAAATTCCCAACAATGTGACTGATTAGTGGTTTGAATTTTTACTTAAACTCTCATATGGCAAACGTATATACTTTACAAGAAAAAAAAAAGAGTTTTTAATTAATAGTGTTATGGCAAAAGTATTGTTGCATATATTTTAGAAACAAAAAAAAAACATGGTTATTTAATTCCATCCAATCTCACAGCTGTTTTTTTCTTTATTTTTTTATTATTATTTTTTAAAATAAATCCATTATTATTTCATAATTAACCTCCTGAGACCCTGACTCCTCTTTCAGGGGTAAGACTTTCACACTTTATTGTAGAAAAAACTAGAAAAGCACTCTGAGAGGTAGACCCCCCCACCCCAATCACCCCCAAAATGAAATCAGCTCTTCCTGTTCACATTTACAACACATCCTAAAAATTTCATCAAAATCTGTTCATAAGTTTTCAAGTTATCTTGAACACAGACAAACAGATAAACGCCGGCAAAAACATAACCTCCTTGGCGGAGGTAACAAAACAAAAAATGCTGTCCACTGCAAAGAACAGTCCATAAAAATGTTAAAAATGCATCTGTAAAAACTGTTGTATTGTACCATTTCCAGAAAAGGCAATTATTTAAGATAAAAAGGTGCAAATTTGTACTTTCCTGGGTCTCAAGAGGTTATGATTTCTAGTATTTTTAGGGTTGTCTAAGGTGGGGGTCTTCAACCCTGGTCCTCAGGTCCCACTATATTAAATGTTTTACATGTCACCCTGTTCCAACACACTTCATTCAAATGATCCAGTCATCATCAAGCTCTGCTGAAGCCTGATAATGACCCACTGTTTTAAATCAGGTGTGCTGGAGCAGGGTAACATCTAAAACATGTAGGACAGTGGAACCTGAGGACCAGGGTTGAAGAACGCTGGTCTAAGGTACTGAAAATGTCTGGATTTGACATGTGGGTTTTGATATTTTCAATTTAGAAATTAACATTAGCCTTTATGTAATGGATTGTTTGTGCATAAAAATACAATATGGAGATTTTTTTTTGTATACAGTCATTAATTTCTGCTTCAGAGGGAGACACAAGTACTCTGAGAGTGGAGAAGATAATTACAATAGTATGTTAGAGAGTGTGTATGTGTGTGTGTGTGTGTGTGCGTGCATCCATACTGTGTGTGCGTGTCAAGATGGGATCTGGCATTAGTTAAGCAGTCCCTTTGTTTGAGTCGACAGGGTGGAGTGCCTCCCACACTTGGACTAAATCACACACATATGCACACAAAGTATTTTAATTTAAAAGCATTTTCAAACAATCAGTATTTCACTTTAAACCAAGTTAGGTCTTTATACTGATAGTGAAAATAGAGCAGTCAGATTTTTCAGTCTATTGTTTCTCTTTGTTACATTTGAGTAAATGTTCTCTAATGTATTTGTACCAGTTAAGCCTAAAAAGGTAAAGCAAGTTTATTTGTACAGAACATTTCACATGCAGGGCAACTCAAAGTGCTTTACATAGAAAATAAAAGCATCATAAGAGAGGCATAAAATACATTTATAATGAGAAAAAGTTCCAATAAAAGATTGATTTTTATTAAAGACATTAACAATAAAATGAAAATGGACATTAAAACGATATTGACATCAATCATTTTAACGTTAATTTAAATGACATTATGTAAGAGTTTAAGAGAAAGATCTAGTAAATAATAATATTTTCAGGCCTGATTTAAAGGAGCTGACAGTTTGAGCAAACCTCAGGTGAGGAGCAGAAGAACTGAATGTTGCTTTTGTGATTTTGGGAACACACAGTAAATATGTCCTTGATTATCTCAGGGGTATGCATGCTTCATTAGGAACTTAGAAGTCTAGGGTGTGTTTGAGTCCAAGGCCACTCAGTGCTATGTAGACCAACTAAAACTAAAAACCTTCTACTATTTTTGACCACTAACAAAATCAGCCACTAGATGGCAGTCAAGACCACATACTGTTCTGATATAAAGGATCACAAGCAGGAAACAGAATAAAGGTTTTTATTATAGCATCAGATTTACAGCAATTTTCAACATCTTTACAGTACAAAAAGATTCACTTAAATGTAACTGAAATGGACAGACTGAGACATGAAGTGCAGTTTATAGGGAAGTTATGTTAGAAAATAAGAGCAAAAAAATCAAGTGCTATAAAGACATACTGTACAGTTACATTGAAATGACTTCCAGAAACATGTGGGTTTGCTTTACAAGACTCTGAACTTAACATACACACATGATATTTTGTAGAAAAATACACTGTATCATTGATTTTAACAATCTGTCTTCTCTTCCAAGATGAGGCATAAGGTGTGCATTTGCAGTTGCTCAGTCAAAAATATACTTACACAAGGATTATAAATACTCAAATTTTAGTGCAAGATATAGGAGCCAAAAAGAAATACTGAAAAGATGTGTCATGACAATGTGCGTGCATAGTCAGTGGGCAGCAGGCAATGGTCAAATTGCTGTAAACGACAACAAATAATGGGGTCCAGTTGGTGTGAAACCCTACAAGGCATCTTGTATGCGATGCTACTTGTCTGATCTTTAACTAAAATGAAAGAAAATGACAAGCAGAAATAACAGTGTTCACAGAGATTGTTAAATTCTCCTGACCAGTTCAGTTTTCCACTTGTGTAATGTTAGAAGACGTGCATCCACAGCTTGTTGAAACTAATTATTTCAGTCTGTTTGGTTTCAACCATCCAGTTCCACCCTCCCTTCCTTTATTATATGGTGATGGCTAACATCCAGCCTGAGGGTCATGGCCTGCGTTGCCCCCAGCACTCGAGGACGTGGAGATGCTGTTGTGCTGAATGGCCTGCAGATGAGACCCAGGCCCTACAGGGGTGGGACTTCCTGCTGGACTCACCCCTGCAGCTGGACATAGAGACAGCTGTCAATCAAAGTGACTGATCCTGTGCTGATTGTCCATTGTTTGAGTGTGTCTCTGGGTGGTAGGTGTTTTGCATGTGCAACCATTGAATAAAAAGCCATTCCAGTTCAGAGTAAAGGAAAATATCTCTTTTATTTTAACCAATACTGTACATACAGGTAAAAAGGCAACAATAGAAATCTATAAATGACCACATGCCAGTATAGCATCCATTTCTTTGCTTTCTTTGAAGCTCAACACTTAACAAAATGATTTTTTATTTAAACCTCAAGGTACATTGTGTTCTAATATCTTTTGTACAACAGGCCAGGATCAGGTTAATTTATTGTAGAACATTAACTTTACCCTGCCCCAAGTGCAAGACAAGCATGGTGTGCATTCCATTTAGTTCTAGCTTCATGTTGAGAGATTCCAATGCTATTAGATTCTAATTTATTTATTTGATAAACAGAAAAAACAAACAAACATTATGGCAAGATTTTCATTTAATAGGAGAATTAAGAGTGCAATGCTTACCCCTGATTGGCTCTCCACAAAAATAAAAGTGCATGTCCTAATATTTGGAGACTGTGGGTTAAAAGCAGAATTTTAACTCTTAAGTGCTGCGTTGTGTTGCGCTGCCTTTAAGTGTACGCTTCCTGTTAGCATTGAGGGGTGGTTTGTCATAACATGATATATTGTAACCATGGGACGTTTTCTAAGGTGCAACTTTTCTGAGTTCTACCCTCATTGATGAATAGAGATGATGGGTGTCAGACATCTGGATCTGGGGTGCAGGGTGGGGTATTTTACTCACTGGGGTAACCCTGTGACTCTCTCTGCCGGGCGGTGACGGGACAGTCTTTGTGGGTGAGTAGAATCTGCTTCAGCTGGCCCACCTCTGACCTTAATGACGTCACCTCGTTCTAGGAAAACACACACACACACACACACACAGAAATGAGCACCCTAAAACTCTAAACAGCAGGTGTGTGTGTATATGCGTGGAGCGTGTCCTACCTGTAGCTGCAGGTTTGTGTGTGTCAGCTCCTCCGCTTTCTTCTCCAGCGACGACACCCAGAGTTTCCTTTTTTGTCGACAGCGTGTGGCTGCTGCTCGGTTACGTTCCAGAAACTTTTGCCTGCGTTCATCTGGGTCCTGCTCTGTTGTCCTTCTGCGGCGGTTACTTCCCCCTCCTCCTCCCCCTCCCGTGCTGCTGCAGCTTCCACCTGCCTGCACTGCGTGGTGGCACTGAGAGGAAGACTGCATTTGCTGCGCTATGGGTGACACCTACAAATAAAGAGCAACAATTTTGAAAGATTAACTCAGTGTTCAATGCAGTGATTGGAAGTAGCCATGTCAGTGTATTCAAGTACATTTACTTAATAACGATGGATTAGGTTACACTGCTCTACAATATTTTTATTTTTTTTAGACAGTATCTGCTTCAGACATTAAATGTGTTAAATCTTACATACTTTAATAAGATTAATTAGAAAACAAATGACAAAAGTGCTGGTTAGTTCAAGTTTTTAATATATATGATGTTGTGTTATTCCACATATATGGTGGTTTATGTACATGTATATAATGGATTTGTAAATATTCCACTAGAAAGAACCTATAAAGTGAATGGATCACAATGTGCAGACAGTGTTTTGAAGTAGATCTGGTAGATCTGAGAACAATATTCCTTTGGACTAAAACCTATTCTTTTGTTAATTCTAAGAATTTCACATTTTGACCCCAGACTTATCTTGGAAACTTGAGTCAACCAGCATTTAAGACTTGAGTTTTCTTTATCAGTAACATGTGGTAAAATGTCACTAGTTTTATTCCGGAAGCACTTTACTTGTAGACCAGTGTTATTATAGTGCTTTTCAAGGCACTCAAAGCACTTTACATTATTAATTTGCTCTCACATTCACACTCTGATGGTGGTAAACTATATTTGGAGCCACAGCTGCCCATTCACACCAGTGCAATGCTACAATATTGGGCATGACTGGGACAGTAAAGTTAGATTCTTTTGAACAGACAGGTGCAGTGTTTGTTAAAAATAATCTAACTTCACAGTTATTTTTGGAAGATAGTATGAACCTTTATAAGATGACTGGGATAGAGTGAGATTCGATCTACTAGGCTTTTATTTATTGCATGACCCACTCTACCTTCTGAGCCATTTCCACTGCACTAAAGAATAATTCTCAGGCAGGGATCTCCTTCCTTGTATGCAACAGGGTAATTAATCAGTCAGTCTAAATCAGGGGTGTCAAACTGCGGTCCTCGAGGGCCAGGGTCCTGCATGTTTTAGATGTTTCCCTCTTCCATTACACCTGGAGGCCATTGCATCATTATCAGTCTGATGACGAACTGATTATTAACTCTTTAAGTGTCAGCGCTGATGCATTCTGAATGGATGATTTTGTTTAAATATTGAGAAAAATTCAACAGTTTTACTTTATTTTGTGCATGGAAAAGGTGCCAAAAAGCCAGGTGTTTATTTTTTAAATATTTTATTTCACCATTTTTTTTTAAATTGCTGTGACCAAATGTCAATACTAGTTTTCTTTTTAAGTAATTTTTTTTTCCAAAATTTTCCACATTATTTGTAATTTTGTAAATATTTATTCGTTTTTGTTAATTTAGTTTATTTTTCTACATTTTGGTTTTTTTAATTTTTTAATTTTTCTTTGATTTTCTGCCATTTGTGTCTTACTTTGCTCATGTTACCAATTATTTTGTTAGTTCTCAGTAGTTAAAGGGTTAAACTGAATCACATGGAAGAAGGAAATATCTAAAACATGCAGGACACCGGCCCTCGAGGACTGGAGTTTGACACCTGTGGTCTAAATCCACGGTTCTCAAACTGGGGTCCGCGGACCCCTAGGGGGACGTGGCGCATGTCCAGGGGGTACGCCAAATTATTCACGGTTTTGTTTTTGTTGTTTTTTTTTTTTGTTTTTTTGCTGTTTTATTTTGAAATGCGGAAGTTTTATTTTGTAGCGAGCGGGCGGAAGTAACAGCGCTGTTTGACGCCAGCTTGACTAAATTGAAACGGAGCGAGTCACAGGCTATTTTTAGCCACCCTGCAGCGAACATGGATCGATTTTTGTGTCTGCCAAGTTCCTCAAGAAGTGGTAAAAGAAATGACAATGAAAATGAAAATGACAATGACAAAAACAAACGGCCTAACCCTAAAAAGAGAAAGTACATTGATAGTTATATTGAGTTTGACAAGCTCATCCCTCTCATTAAGTCTCTGTCTGTCTGTCTGTCTGTCTGTCTGTCACACACACACACACACACGGTTTTGTGTGTCTTTTGTTCCGTTTATTATTTTAAAATTATTTAAAATTTTTGTTTCTGAAGTGCTCATTTATATTATAATACCTGAAAATGTCACTGGTTTGCACAAAAGCACTATTAAAAAAGGTTATCATTGTTTCATAATAATCATTGTTGAAGTGTTTTTTTTTTTTTTATCATTTTCAGTATCGCGAGGATGAGGGGGGACATGGAAAAATTTCACCCCTCCAAGGGGGACCTGAGCCAAAAAAGTTTGAGAACCCCTGGTCTAAATCATCCATAGGTGTGAATGAGGATTTGATTTTGTATGTCGGCCCTGTGATGAACTCCATCCTCCAAGGACTATGGGGTTCAAAAATCAGTAAATGAAAGTAGTTGTACCAACAATCTTCTATTCGCAAAGTTGGTGCACCATAGTTCATGTCCTGTCCCCTGTGTAGATATAAGACAAGTAGCTCCATCCATCCATCCATCCATCCATCCATCCATCCATCCATCCATCCATCCATCCATCCATCCATCCATCCATCCATCCATCCATCCATCCATCCATCCATTTTCTGAACCCACTTTATCCTCTCTAGGGTCACAGGGATTGCATGGAGCCTATCACAGCCACTTAAGGGTGGACACATAGAAACAAACAATCACTCTCACATTTACAACTATGGGCAATTTTAGAGTAATCGATCAAACTATCAGTGCATGTCTTTGGATGGTGGAAGAAGCCCGAGTACTTGAGAACATATACATTCCACACAGGTCCCTCTGACTGGTGTTGGAATTGAACCCTGATTTTGACCTCCTGTAGATAAGAAGCCATATTTTTCCTGATGTGTTTGTCTTAAAAATGTCAGAAAACATATGGTTTGTGGAAAATGTGCCTGAAATTATGATGACTTTTGGTCACAAGTAGTGGTAGAAACGTTTAACACATGTTCACTTCAGTGAAGTGGAAAAAAAGTATCTTACAGGGTGGGATAGTATAGACACCCATGTGACCCTGTGAAATTATTTACTCATAAGAGCCTTAATTTTTTTCCCAACATAATACTTCTGCTCCACTAAATCTCAATTTTTTTTAGTATACTGTATGTATGTGACAACTTTAATGACTTGTCATATTACTATTACTATACTACTGTCCTGATCATCTTATCTGGTGAAAACCATGCATTTCTAAAAGTGCTGATTTGAACATTTACTGTATAATATAGTAAAGGATGAAAAGCTCTGATGGAAACTGAAGTTGACAAAATTCTCCTCACTCTGATGTGGAATAAACCCTCTCATTTTCCATTGAATCCAAGCTGGAAAATGCACAGTAATTAGAAATACTGTACATGCTACTTACAGATATATGAAGATCCTGTACAAATAGATGCTTTACTATAGATTTAAGTACTTCAAGTGACCTTAAAAATACAAAGCAATAAATATAACAGATTCCTAATAGTAAATCAGTGATAGAACTGTCTTTACTGTATACTGTTTTTTTTCTCTGTCCTTAACCCATAACGCATTCTGTTTCAACAGCACTGCAAGTCTAAGCCTACCAAATGTATTTTTCTCATTTCTAGTTATAATAATAATAATAATAATAATAATAATAATAATAATAATAATAATAATAATAATAATAATAATAATAATAATAATAATAATAAATTCATCTAAAAGGTAACATTTCAGTGAGATATAAGAACTTATTTTTAGACGATAGATGTTGAAAATATTATTTAAAGAAATCATGCCAAGATCATTTTCACTTTTTCTATTGACAGATTTTTATTTAATTTAATTTTTATTTATTTTTTTGCTTAATTCAAGCAAAACAATATGCAAATAGACCTTGGTAATATTTCTTGAAATAAGATTTTTCAGATCTATTGTTTAAAAATAAGTTTTTATATCTCACAGAAATGTTACTCTTAGGTGATTATGTCTAATTTCAAGTGTGATGAGATATTTTGACTGGAAATGTAAAAAATACACTCGGTAAGATGTCGATTTTTTGGAGTGGGTAGAGATAAGGAAGATCACATTTGATACACATTAGGGCTGCACAACATATTAAAAAAATATTGTCATCATGATAACACAGTGTGCAATATTCATATCGTAAAGACGTGCAATAATTCATGTTCTTTTTTCCATTAACTTTGTCTTTCACACACCATGAGGGGAAGTACTTCTACTGCTGCTGCGGAATACAAGTGTAGTTATTAATGTTGAAAAGATGGGAATATTTTCAGAGCACAACTTTGGGCAAGGGTTGAGCACTTATATTTCAAGATTTTATTTTTATATGCAGTATTTACTAAACCAGGCAAGCAATTGAATATTGTTTTATTAAACATCTGAGGTAAATGGTGGCACTTTTGTTATTCTGAAATACATCCATGTCATTTCCTCACTGATATATGTGAATAAAATGACTAAATGTTTATTGATGTTTCTGTCTGAAGGTCTACAGTTGAAGGTCTACAGTTGAAGGTCTACATATGAAGGTCTACATATGAAGGTCTACAGTTGAAGGTCTACATATGAAGGTCTACAGTTGAAGGTCTACATATGAAGGTCTACAGTTGAAGGTCTACATATGAAGGTCTATATATGAAGGTCTACATATGAAGGTCTACAGTTGAAGGTCTACATATGAAGGTCTACATATGAAGGTCTACAGTTGAAGGTCTACATATGAAGGTCTACATATGAAGGTCTACAGTTGAAGGTCTACATATGAAGGTCTATATATGAAGGTCTACATATGAAGGTCTACAGTTGAAGGTCTACATATGAAGGTCTACAGTTGAAGGTCTACATATGAAGGTCTACAGTTGAAGGTCTACATATGAAGGTCTACAGTTGAAGGTCTACATATGAAGGTCTACAGTTGAAGGTCTACATATGAAGGTCTACAGTTGAAGGTCTACAGTTGAAGGTCTACATATGAAGGTCTACATATGAAGGTCTACATATGAAGGTCTACAGTTGAAGGTCTACATATGAAGGTCTACATATAAAGGTCTACAGTTGAAGGTCTACATATGAAGGTCTACAGTTGAAGGTCTACATATGAAGGTCTACATATGAAGGTCTACATATGAAGGTCTACAGTTGAAGGTCTACATATGAAGGTCTACAGTTGAAGGTCTACATATGAAGGTCTACAGTTGCAGCATCACTATGTTCTTGGACAGAATTGTGGAATTGATTATAGAACACTATTTTGTCTTAAAAAGCATACAAAGAATTGGCTCAGTTTAACATTGTTCAGGAACGTTTTTCTTGGTAAATGAAATTGGTTTAGGTGAACGGGTAATAATGTAATATTATCCTTATCACAATGCTATACACCTATATCACATATCGCAAATTTTGCCAATATTGTGCAGCTCTAATACACATCATCATATAGTTATGTGTTCATTGATAATATATTGAATATATTAACGCAAAGTCAACATAACAATTATTTAACCCATAATTTTTTATCTCTATATTTAACTTTTCTTTTGTGATTGATCACCAGTTATATATATATATATATATATATATATATATATATATATATATATATATATATATATATATATATATATATATATATATAGTTATTATATAACCCTCACTAGTTTGTTTGTTGTTGTTTTTTTTTTTTTTTGGGGGGGGGGGGGGGGGGTTCCTATATTCAATTTAATGATCGTGTGCATGTTCATAAAAGCTCAAATTAAAGTTGAGGGTGATTATATCAGAAATAGAGCAAACTAAAGAAAAAGTGACTTTTTCAGCAAAGATGTCAGTAGCTGAACATAAAAACAAGTGTTTCCATTCACTGTCATTGATCCAACTCCATGGGTTTTATTGGTGAAATACTGTTGTAGAAGATGACAGTGTTTCCACAATAACGACAGAGTCCAAATGGGTCATATCTGATGACGACGAATAGATGACAAACTGTATTTTACACCAATTATTTACATGTATTGATAGGATCAGTGGATTAACAGATAATAAATATAATAAACATTTTAGATCACTCGATACTTTTGGTCGCCCCTGGTAATTTGGGTCTTTATGAGTTAAGGAAAATTTCTGGAGTCAGAACTTTACTCAAGTAAAAATATTTTTACGTATATTCAATTAATAGAACCCCACCTGGGGTAGCACAGTGGTGCAGTGGTTAGCACTTGTGCCTCACAGTAAGAAGGACCCTGGCTCAAATCCCACACCAGACCTTTCTGTGTGGAGTTTGCATGTTCTCCTCGTGTCTGCATGGGTTTTCTCCAGGTACTCCAGTCTCCCACCATCCAAACACATGCACTGATAGGTTAATTGGTTAATCTAAATTGCCAATAGGTGTGAATGTGAGAGTGATTGTTTGTCTATATATGTTCAGCCCTGAGATGAACTGGAGACTCATACAGGGTGTACCCCGCCTTCACCCATTGTAGCTGGATTAGGCCCCCAGTGACCCCCACGACCCTAGTGAGGATGGGGCAGGTTCAGATGACAAGATGAGACAAGAACCCCACCTGGGCTGGAATAGACATGGTAGATGCAGGAGGTGAGCCCTGGTGCAGACGAGGAGGGGGTGACTGGTGGGCCTGAACGTGGGGTACATTCCCTGACTGGTGAAGCTGGTGGGTATGAGTGCTTCCCAGATGCTGAGGAGGTGGAGTATGGAACTGCTGTTGGTAGCTGATGGGTGGAGCTGGAAGCTGCGGATGGTGATGGTGGTGGTGTTGAAGCGGAGGTGCTTGCTGGCGCTGTGACATCATGTCCAGCATGTGACCCATGGGTGTAACAGGGTTGTTGATGGCGACTGTGCGTGGATGGTGTTGCTGATAATGGTGACCCACGGTCTGTTTGGATCTCTGGGTAGAGAGAGTGCAGATCAGGAGATATTTAGATTTAACCCGCAAACTTACAGCAGGAGTGTTACATTCCTTTAAGTTCAGGGGCCGCATACAGACCAATATGAACTTAAGTGGGTCAGACAAGTAAAATAAAAGTGAAAGAAGTAAAATTACATGATGAAAATGTTTACATCTACAAAGGGTCCTTAAAAATCTGGAGAATACGAAATGTCTTAAGAAAAATCTGTACAATTTTAGCAACATTGTGTCTCTTATAGAAATTAGTAATATATGGATATGGTGGATAGTGAACATTTAGACAGCTGTTAACTAGCAATGGAGTTAACCAGGGTCAAAAGAGGACATGCAATCAACAAAAAACAAAAACAGATAAATGTCACAAAATTAAATGTGCACAAGCCATATTACACTTTTAATTACATTTTTAAAAACTCAATCATAGGGGTCATAGTCACAGTCATTGTTAAGTCACTTTTATTAGTCTTTAGTTCATTTATTTGTATAATTGGACCCTAATAGTTGTAAAAGTTTGAATTTGAACCCTCTGGACAAATGTCTTTAAATTCAAATTTGGCAAAAATCGAGCTGATTTCTATAACCTTTTTAAATTCCTGCTCAATTTGGTTAGTCTAAGACTAGTTACATCACAACATTTCTACTTATAAGGTCAAGATTTCCAACTAACATTTCTCAGAGTAAGGCATAATTGTTTATCAGAAGGAACTACAACAGGTTGTAGTTAAAACTGAAAATATGACCAAACATTGAGCCAATTAGTCTAAAATGTTCAGCTGTTAGTTGAACAGGACAGAGCAGCACAGCCAACAACCTGGAAGGGGTGGAGCACAAAATGGCTTATTTGCATTTAAAGGGCCAGCACTCACAGTGGCCTTTCTAGTGTCATTACTCTGAAATAGGGTTGAAGATGAATGTGTGGAGTTGAATTAATGAAAAATTTAGGCCCAAGTATATCATTTACAGTTTATGTAGACCACAGGGAAATGTTTTAAAAAGCATGAATCGATTTTAAAAAGCAGAATATCACTCGTTTAAAAGACTCACAGTGCCCTCACTAAATATTTTGTGACATCATTGAGTAGTGACTGTTCAGGATAATGTAACTCAAACAGTCTGGCAGAAATAAGCTTTATGCAACTTATTTCTACTGTTTATACATCATCACTGATGATGTGTCCAGGTTGCATCACTAGTTGATGTATCTTATAAAACACTGTAAACCCTAACGTTCAGGATAATTAAATATATTCAGTTGTGAATACTCAAAGTTTCAGAAATAGTACGACTAACTCAAATGTATTAAGTTGCTGTAACATTTTCTTCTTTTTAAGTACTTCCAAAAAATATTTTTTAATTAAGGGGAACTATTGTGGATATAAGTGAACATAACTTAAAAACATAGATGAGGTACAACTGAGTGGAATTAAGTCATTAAATGCTGAGAATGATATTGTTCTGTTATTTATATTGTTTAAAAAAAATAAACTTAACTGATGTAGTAGATGATGAAATACAATTTCAGAGCACTAAAAATAACCACCTATCACACCAGAAAAATTACAATCACAATAATTTTATTCAGTGGCTGTGGTTCAGTTGGTAGAGCAGGTCGTCCAATGACTGAAGGATCAGAGGTTCATGTCCTGGCACTGTCTGTCCACATGGACAAAGACATTTAACCCTGACTTAGTCTCCCAGTAGCACTGACAGAACCTTAGAATAATAAACAGTGTTTTAATTTAAGTATACTTTAATAAGCATCTAAATTTTAAGTTCTGGAAATTCTTATTTTTTTAAATCCATCAACTCCTTACGTTTTTTGAGTTCTGTTAACTTATTTGGGCTTACAGTGTAGAGGTCAGGAGGTTAAATATGTGACTGACCCAACATGTCATTTCATCTGAAACACTAGAAAAGCACGTCACTCACCCCCCCCACCACCTCGATCACCCCCAAAATGAAATCAGTTCTTCCTGTTCACATTTCCAACATATCCTGAAAATTTCATCAAAATCCGTCCATAAGTTTTCAAGTTATCTTGAACACAGACAGACAGACAGACAAACAGCAAACGGCAAAAACACAACCTCCTTGGCGGAGGTAATAAGCATTAACACATCCCATAAATGTGTGTGAGAATTTTGGCTTCAGAAACTTTATCAGGGGATTTAACTTTTGATTGAGACAGAGACAGAGCTGTAGAAGGAACACTTTTCTCTGCAGTTTAAATTTTTTTTGTAGCTTATGGAGTTTAATGAATTGTTGTGATACATTGTTCTCTTCTTCAAAAGATTAAGCGACCACTGATTTCTCCATTAATACGTTTTTATTGAATTGACTTCCAAATAAATACATGTTTAAAAAGCTATTGGAATATAGAACATTTATTTTCAGGAAATGACAATTGTTAAGACATGATAAATGTAAAATGATTATTTCTTTCCAATGTAAATGTTAAATTTTGATCTAAAATGAAAACTGAGGAAACAAGATGGTTATTTGTAGTTTTTTTTGTTGTTTTGTTTTAAAGGGCAGAACATGTCAGAATACTGGGATAGAACATTCAATTAAATGATATGTTTGTTTTATATTAAAATGAAAGTGTTTGTCTGAATGTCATCATTATTGTAACATGAAATGATCACAATAAAAGTCCAAGGGAAATGATCTTGGTCTACTATCACATTTTATCTTGAAACATCATAAGTTGTATTTTGTCAAGTCTGTGTTACATTTTTGAAACGCATTCATAAAATCAAATTTAACACAATTTATTTACTTAACCCATAAAGACCCAAACATCCACCAGTGACCAAAAAACCTCATGTAATTTAATGTTACAGGTTCTCTTCTTTGCTCCTGTGTCCTGACCTGAACACCCACCTCCACTGCTTGCTAACTTTCTCATACCTTTACCCAAACCCCTACTACTTGGTGCTAATTTTCTTGGATGGTAACAAAAGGTGACTGTATGTTAAGACCTGGGGATCATCACGATAAAAACAGCCTGGAAGTATCACTTGCAAATAGGATTTACCCTTTAGAAGGTGGACCTTATGAGAAGCTCTGGATCTGTTCTCCACAATCACAGCTTGCGTCCAACATTTGACCTTTCTTTGTAAAGTGCTAAAATATTGTTGTCCGATAGACATCTTTATTTCATAATTTATCAGCAGCAGAGCAAAAACTGCCACATGGCATAACAGGTTGAATAACTATTGATCTACTGCTTTTGGTGAATGTAGGTCAAAGGTCAAGGTCACAGTCATCAAAATTGTGTTTTCATAATGATAAGAGAAAGGGCAAATCAGGTAAAATGTGTGCAAGGGGGGCGGGTTTTGTTGTCCCGGGCACCACTTGTTTGTATAGTGCTTTTCATGGAACTCAAAGATACCTTACACACAACAGAAAAAAAAAACAAGAGCCAACACAGTAAAAGCAGATAAAAACAAGTGGTGCCAGGCACAACAAACCCTACCCACTCACAAAGATTTGACCTGATTTGCCCTGTCTCTTATCATGGTGAAAACCATATTTTTCATTACTGTAACCTTGACCTTGGACCTACATTCACTAAAATGTAATGAGATATACTCTGGATCACTTCGCACCTTTCCTGAAAATTTCATGCAAATTGGTCTAGTAGTTTTTGTGTAAAGTAGCTGAGAGCCAAACAAACAGACAAACTGACTCAAAAACAACAGCCCTCTCCCCTTTGGGGGTGGGGTAACAAAAGCCAACAAAGTGAAAACAAATAAAAGCAGATTAAAAAGACAGGAATAAGAATATCAAACAGTTCAACATGAAAAGTAATCTTAAATAAATGACTTTTAGAAATGGTGTTTAAGGTCAGAGCAGGATAGAGAAAGATACATGATTTACACTGAAAATGCAAAATGCAGAAGATAATATGATAATAAATAGTGATAAATCACTTACAATAGGTAAAATATGGAGAAAAAACATTTGGGAACTGACACAAAAGTAGCATTGGGTCTTCATTGTTCAAAATTCTATTTTAAGTAATAGCTCTATATTAGTGGTTATTGATAACTTCAATGTTTCATATTTGTAGGTCGTGATTATAAATGAACTTTTTCCATCAGTCATAGTGGCTTATGTTTAATGCCCCCACCCCTTGAAACAGCCAACTAAATTAGTCACAGCAGATAAGCTCCTAATCTACAGGTCACCTCAGGTCAAATGGGCCTCACTTATTAGCTCTATACAAAGCCCACCCCCCTTCACTGGATCCCCAAAGTATCCTACATGTGTCTCGCAATTAATATCATAACTGTCAACCGTTCCCTTACTTGGTCTATCATCACCAAGACATCTCTACTAATCATTAACATTTGTGAAGACAGCTGTAGATAAGAGAGGCAGTGTGCTTGAATAAATGCTGCTGATACCTTCACACTTTATCATTCCCGTGTATCATCTGACTAAACAGACTGTAAGAGCTAAATTAAACCTCATCTCACCTTTCTCCAACACTCAGCAGAGAAAAGGGAGAGAGGGAGAGGTCATGTTTAGAGCATGACATCACCCCCCCCCCCCCCCCCCAATACATAACCCTCCCTGGCAATATTGCTATCTGGTCGCTGTTACGCAATATTTCTTTAAGAGAAGAAACTGATTTCTTTCCCCTCCTTCCACCATTCAAAGTGAAAAAAGTGAGCACATTTAGCTGGTGCCAAAGATGAGGTCACCACACTGTCTGTGCCAGCTTTGCCAGCCAGCCTGCCTGCCAGTCAAACACACACATACACACACTTTTACACCGCCGCACACATATACACATACAACGCAGGACGGGACACGAGAATATTTCAGCTCTGTTTACTACATAGAAACACCCTGACACTGGGGCCTGTGATTACATCATGGGTCTCCTTGGCCTGGATGACACACCGCATTGATATTTCTGTCTGGAGTGATTAGTGAATGAAGACGCAAAACTGTACATGAAAACAATGATCCAATTGTCAAATGTTTACTTTACGCTTTAGCTGACTGTTGAGGTAACAGTACAACAGAGGCATGTTAATGTACCAGTTGTGGTTTTATATGTACTGTATAAGCAGAGTCCTGTTTCAAACCTCAGATGTGCAAAACACAACCTAATTAGAGTAAATGAGAAGTTGGTGAATAAAATGGTGGTGTTGAACAGAATGGCAGAAATATACTTCCTTTATGTAACTAAAAGTGCACATACTGTAGTTATATGTAAGATGAAGAGGTTTTTTTTGTTTTTTTTTATTAAATACTTGTTTGCTGTCCCTCTAGAGGAGAGCTAAAAATAAAATGGAAATCTATATGTTTGTAATAAATTAACAGTGGCTGGGAATAATGACTATTTACAGGAGCTATTATATACAACTCACATAATAAATAACAGAATTTGGTGCTATATGTGCAGTGTGTATACAGCAGGGATGGAGGATGATGGTGCATATATTGTGTATTGGGCATGTCTATTCTAGTTTATTGCAGGAATAACTCGACATTGCAGTCATACAATACAAAGAACTGCAGCATATAAAAAGGTATTAAATATTTGCAACATTCAGTGTTTGAAGTTAGAAGGTGAAGTACAGTTTTCAGAAATAACTGCAATTCTGACCAAAAATGTGCTCCTTTGACCACTAACACCCGATTCATCCCAGCGAATGTGCCAAATTAGGAGAAAAACACTCAAGCTATTCACATTTTAAGAATGAGCTCAGACTAGGGCATTAACGACTTCTCTAACGACTTCTTTTCTAATTGAGTTATCCGTCAATAAAGTCTAAGTCGAGTCGTGATGACGAAATCACATTACGTCATCACTGTCTGTCTGTGTTACTGAGGAGCAACACAGACAGAAAAAACACTACGGACTGTTCAGCAATGAACAACTATTAAAGTTCACTGCAACGTAACAATGTCCACTGACAAGACACAAACATCAGCAGTTTAACCCCAACAAAACAAAGGCTAGCGTTAGCCTTGAGTTTTCTGTGAAATTTAACTCAATAATAGGGTGAACATATGTCCGCATTATGTCTGGACCCACGGCTGTAAAGCCGGACTATCCAGACGTCTGTCAAGCATCCTCACTGTTTATATTAAGTGCAAAAAGTTTAAGGCAGTGGCCACCAAGACGGACACCATACTAAAAAAAAAAGAGCACATTGTCTGCTTATCGCACTCAGGTTAGCTAGCGGATGCCTCCTCAGATGGCGGAGAGAGAGCGAGAGAGACAGAGAGAGAGAGAGAGAGAGCAAGAGAGCGAGAGAGGCTGTAGTTAGCTGTGGCCGTAAGGTAACCGGGGCTAGTCGTCGCGTTAACCCCCGAACCTGCTGGTGGTCTCCAGAGGTGAGGGGAGCCGTCAAGCTGAAAAAGGAGCCCAACAGGGCATGACTGTCCTGTGGGTCTCCGGTAGCAGCTGACTGGTACTGGCAGGCCAAGCAGGCTGCAGCTACAGTGGTTGCCAAGGCAAAACCTTGGGCGTGGGCGGAGTTCGGTGAGACCATGAAGGAAAACTACTGATTGGTTCCAAAGAGGTTATGGCAAACTGTCCGGCGCCTCAGGGCCGACTTCTCCAGGGCAGAAGTGGATTTGGAGAAGGCATAGCCGGTAATAAATCGGACCATTTTCTGGGGAGGGTAGGACTCTGCCCGGGCTGCCCTTTGTCACTGGTTCTGTTCATAACTTTTATGGACAGAATTTCTAGGCGAAGCCAGGTGGGGGACCGGGTCGAGTTTGGTGGCAGGAGGATCTTATCTCCGCTTTTTGTGGATGGTGTCGTCCTCTTAGCTTCATCAATCAATGATGTCCAGCTCTCACTGGAGCAGTTCCCAGCCCTTTCACGAGTGTGAAAGGGCTGGGATGAAGATCAGCACCTCCAAGTCTGAGGCCATGGTCCTCAGCTGGAAAAGGGTAGAGTGCCCTCTCCAGGTCGGGGAGAAGATCCTGCCTCAGGTGGAGAAGTTCAAGTACCTCGGGATCTTATTCAGGAATGACGTAAGGATGGAGCAGGGATCAACAGGTGGATTGAGGCAGCATCCGCAATAATGTGGATGCTAAACTGATCCATTGTGGTGAAGAAGGAGCTAAGCCAGAAGATCTCGATTTACCAGTCGATCTATGTTCCGACCCTCAAAAATGGTCATGAGCTTTGGGTCATGACCAAAAGAATGAGATCATGGGTACAAGCGGCCAAAATTAGTGTCCTTCGCAGGGTGGCCGGGCTCAGCCTTAGAGATAGGGTGAGAAGCTCAGACATCCGGGAGGGACTTGAAGTACAGCCACTGCTCCTACATGTCGAGAGGAGCCAGCTGAGGTGGCTTGGGCATCTTGTGAGGATGCCCCCTGGACGCCTCCCTGGGGAGGTGTTCCAGGCATGTCCATCTGGGAGGAGACCTCGGGGCCAACCCACGACACGCTGGAAGGATTATATCTCTCAGCTGGCCTGGGAACACCTTGGGATTCCCCTGGAGGAGCTGGCTTCGGTGGCTTCGGTGAGGGAAGTCTGGGCTGATTCGCTGAGGTTGTTGCCCCCGTGACGCGGACCCGGATAAGCGGGAGGCGACGAGATGAGATTCCCTTTGATTTATTATATGTAATTTGCACTGATGCGTCTGGTTTTTTTTGTAGGTTACTTTTCTGTCCATAGGTTCCATCATTCCATCATTGTTGTAAGGAGAGATAGTAAAAACTACAGATATTTGTATTAAAATGTAGGGAAATTGTGAAAAAAGACAAAAAATATTCAAATAAACTGCAAATACCTGAAAAGTATCCTGAAGTACAGAGAAGAAGAGCTATAGGTAACAAGACAAAGAGGGTGGTTCACATCTAAACCTTCAACCTGAGTGTCTCTGAAACCTGAAACAGCTTTTTACTCACAACTCCATCTTCAAGTCTAAGTCAAAAGTGATGAGTGTGTTTGCTTGTACAGCGTAAGTGGAAGGCAATTTCACAGTTTTCACTCTGAAGTTGCTTTTGATAGCACACATAGCTTTTAACAATTGATACTACATGCACCTAGAAAGAGAAAATGTAAAATTTACAAGGGGAAGAGATTGAGAGCATGTCGACACAAGGTAAATAAAACAAGCAAGAAAGTCAAGGAAAGTGTGGGTATAGATTGTAACTTCCTGAGGTCCAGACCTGTGTGTGTGTGTTGGGTATTGAGTTACAGCCCTGTTTCCTGCATGACTTGATTGAAAGGCAACAGGCTGAAAGCCAAAAATTAAGGGATTTTGTTAGAATAGAATAGAATTACTTTATTGATCTCACAATTGGGAAATTGCTTCGAGGTGAGCAACATGGAAAAAAAAAATCATATCAAACAATTTTTTTTCATATCAGACGAAATTGATATGCATCACAATATAAATCAAATCAGTAAATCACCTTAAATTTTCCATTACTCATAAGTTAGTTGTGAAGACATTAGAAGGTTATTTTTTATTTAAATATGATTTATTTTCTATCAGAGCTTGAACATGACAGATGTGTTAAAGAATATTATACAATATATATATATATATATATATATATATATATATATATATATATATGTATGTACTTTTTTCAATAAAAAAAGTACATATATTTAAAACTAAACAAAAATTCTGACCAGCCAGCAAAAGCTTTCAAGTTTTATAAGAGAACACGAACAAAACAGACCAGCTTTGCAAAACAATACGGGGATTATATACGTAGGGGTGTATTCCGTAACTGTCATATCTGTAGTAAACCAAACATGAAACTTAACATGTTTTGAATGTCCAATTTGGGCTTTCTATGCAGCACCCTACTTTTTAGTAACCCGGCCAAATATTTCCTGAGGGAACAGTGATTACCTCCTTCTGCAGCCCAAACATTAGTGTGTGTGCTGTGGCTACTTTTATGCAAGTGCTGTGTCAACCAAACATGATGTAGCTCTTGCATGATTAGACTTAATTATGATTGGCTGTTCTTATGTCTGTCAAAACATGTACAAATTAATTCTATCCAAATTGTAACGAGCATGCTTCATATTTCTATTGAAGTTATATTGCAATATATATATATATATATATATATATATATATATATATATATATATATATATATATATATATAGTTATTATTTTATTACTCAACCCTACATAATGTGTAATTATCATAATTACAATACTGATGTGTTTACCAGCGAGTAAATATTGCAATTTTGCATAGTCTGCAGTTCACTTTTTTTTTTTTACTTCAGTGCATCCAAACTACAGGTGTTAACTGTCCCGATTAGCATAAAGCCTGTGAGCCACTGATATCTGTCACTGCTCCACGCATCAAATATTGAATTCTTTTGATAGTACAGTAATTATTTCACAGGATAAAGTGTTACAATTTGAAAGGGGATTTGACTGAATTACATGATGGAAGAATTATATTTTCGTGACAGTCAACATATCAAACCATGTGTGCACCAATTCATCTTTATATCCTGTCCAAATTTCCTGTATTGTCTATGGTAGTGAAAGTTCAACCCCACAAAGCTATAAAAGCCTGAACACTGCAGGTGTAAAATGAGTGAAAAATAATTTAAAAGATGTTTTTTCATCAGGTATTTTTGCCAGCAATACCTGTAAGATCAAATCCCTGTTCTTTCTGGTGAATTGTTGAAAGTACAAATATGTAAAAGCTAATCAGTTTTATTCCATAACTGCCAGTAGATCGTACAAAACCCTTTTTGTCGAGGCATGATGTTATTACCAGAGGAGAAAGGAATGAGCCACAAAAACAGAAAGCAAATACCTTGAATGTTGAATAGCTTGAAATATCTTGAAAGTGACTAGTCAGTACCTGAGGCGAGGAACAGGAGGGGTTGTGTACAGGTCCAGGTATACCCATTACACACGACATCTGCTTCTCCATCTGAAAAAAGCCAGCAAAATTGACACGAAAATAACCTTTCGACTGCGACAAGTAAAAGCTTCAGCACATACTTAATCTTAAGCGTAAAAAGTTCCCCATAAGGTCACATCCATCTGCAGTTTGACACTTTTGATTAATTCATTCGCAAGAGTGAAGTGAGTTTTTCTGTCAGCCATGAATATTTTGGGTGTGTTGACCACTTTGGCCACTATACCTGTATCTATAAATGATGATGCACGCATGTCAGGATGTGAATGTATATCTTTGAGTGTGAGGACAAACTGGGCCCCTCATACTTACGGGCATGTGCTGAGCAGATGCCCCTTGCATGGCTGGGTCTGGCAGTGTGCCGGGCAGGGAGGCTGGCAGCGGTTGTCTGTGTCTGTTCCGCATGTGAAGGAGGGAGGACAGCGGCCCGGGAACCGGCCTGTGGTCAGCCACAGAGAGGGAGAGAGGGATGGGTCATACCAGACAGGCAGCCACGGCTACAGTTTCACTGATCCGGGTTCAGAGAGAGTTGCTATTTGAAACATTTATAGCTGGGCTTTCATGGCAGATGGAGGTGATGCTGAGATTAATGGACATGGTTAAAAAAGTCAAGGTGGGAACTGGATATAGAAGGAAAAATTTACAAGACTTGACCGCTCATTATTTATGTGCCTAAACCAATGGGATAGAAAGCATGTACGGATTTCCTAGAGTGCAATAAAAACAAGAATAGGTACTTTTATTTGTATTTTTTTTTTTTTTTAGATCTGCTTGAAATTTACATATTTTATTTTTTCCTCAATCAACTTTATTGTATTTTATAAAAGTAACAAATATACATTTTGATGCCTGAGAAAAAAAAAAAATTAAGTTGAGAAAGAGACAGAGTAAAAGTGAAATTTTTACTGATCATACAACTAAAGCTAGTGTGAAAAATTTTACAATTAACAAGATAAATGTTAACATTTGAGTGGAATGTGATTAGACCTAGAAAATGCTTAATCTGTGTCTAAAATGCCTCCCTTCTTCACTCAATGATTACTCCCACCATGAAAAAAAAGTAGTGAGCAACTTCAGACACCAACCAATTTCGTACCAAATTACTCTGTGTCAAAATCTGAAAACGAGAGCAGAACATACCATACCGTGGTCCCTACTTTTCACAGTGGAGTGTTGGATAGTTTGACTCATCTACATGGAGTATAATAATTTCACTACACGTTCAGACTCTGATTCATTGGGTGGGCTGTGGTTCAATACTTTCTGCCAAACTTCATGAAAAATTGTCAGACTAAAAATAATACTGTTCAACACAAAATTGCAAAGAATTTAGTTTTTTTCACTTTCACATTAAGTCTTGTGAAAAGATTCAGGGAGTTTCAGTTCATAAATAGCAAATGATGAAAACCATTGGTGAAGTCCTCAGGTGTTACTGCATGAAAAGCCATCATATTACTGAGAGGTTTACAGTCAGATGTGTTCAAGAGGACTTTGGGAAACCATTGTCACTTAACATTGAACACCACTGCATCCACCAGTTAAATCTGAAATTGTATTATGTAAGGAAAAAGCCCTGCATCACATCTGTGGAAAGTAGATTTCAGGTTCTACACATTAAACAAAAATCTAGAGTTTAGATACTGAAAAGTGCAAATCATGCATTTGTGATGTTCTGGGGCTGTATTGATGCCAACATGGCTGACCTGCACGTCTGAAGGTGAATCTGATGAGAAGGCATACATCTGAATCAAACTCAGGTCTTTTCATATGACTGCGTTCCTACAGGTTTCTCCAAGTTAAATGTAAGACTTTTTAAGACCTTTTAAAGCTACTTTAATAAACAAACTTTAATGCCCATTTTACAGCCATTCTGGCAAACATGTGTGAATCCTAGAATTTAATCAAAGGTATTTATTTACATAAGCAGAGATTGAATCTTACATGCATACTGTATACAGAGCTGAATGTTCTATGGTCAGTTCTCACCTGTGCTAAAAAAGTCAGTGATAATTGGATCCTATTAACAATATAAACAATTGGGTTGGAATAAGTGAAACTTAGTAGACTAACGTTAGTTTCTTTGCACTTTGAACATTTCCCAGACACCTTTAAACACAACAAAGCAAACCAGTTTGTGGCAACATAACTTAAAATCTACCATTTCATTTTGAATACATTTTAAATGCTTTTTGAAGGTATTAAATACAGATTGATATTTTCAAGACATTTAAGACTCCACAGGATCCTTGATATGAGTCATTTCAGCAGTATCAACAGGTTGACAGCCCACATCTGTCTCCTATTGTAAATGCAACATATTGTTCTGTAGAGAAGAATCAGACAGCAGCCATCATGGTCTGTGAGCAGCTGACGTCTAATAAACAGCAAGTCTCTGAAAGCGTAATAGATAGAAAAAGTGATATAACAGTGGTAAACATGTCTCTCTCCCAATTTTTTAGGCTGTGGCATGCATCAAAGTGTACATTGTATTGTAGTTACTAAATGCAAATTACTTGATCTTATTGTTTCTGACAATTAATTGAAGGTTCAAATAACAAAGACAACAAATCCATTATTTCAGCTTATATTATATTTCAGAAAGTATCCCACCTGTTTGTGAAAATGGTGTTATTACCAAGCACAATACTGTGTATCTACATAATATTGAAGCCAATATATATCTAATTTTGAGATTTCTGTTATCTTTCCGCATTGAAGTGATTTATTCTGCAAGCATGAAGAAAACTACTAACTACTTCCTCCACAAATCTTGTGTAAACAGTTTTTATTGGAAGTCCCAAATAAAAATGTTATGTTTTCTTGGGATTCCTTTATTTTTATTAGTACTACAAAGTATTTAATTATTATTATTATTATTATTATTATTGTTATACAATATATTATTTTGATTATTTTACTAGCATATTTTGTGGGGATAAAGAAGGCCAATACCTTAAAAACTTATCTGCTAACTACACTTAAAGGTTTTGTCATCTCTGTGAACTGGATCTGATTACTGAAAGGAAAATATACCTATACTTTATATAAGCAAAAAGCAATAAATGAGAGTTTTCTGAATTAGTTTAACTGAATTAATGACAATGGAAAATGTGACGGATTGAAAAAAGTGAAAGAAAACAGAGATATGGAAAAAAGTGACAGCTTGAGCGGGAGGAGTGACGCTCAGGGATCACAGCGGGAGATGCAGAGACCCGGGGGTGCCATGTGCTGACCTAAACGCTCTGGCTCGTGGCCAGTCGGACAGCGTGGGTCTCTGTGACCATGCTGAAGTCATCTCTAATGATGTCATCACTGAATCTGGGGTATGCGGCCCCGTTTTAACATACAACAAAGCACAGACAAACCAAAACAGCATTTCTTAACGTAACCACAACAGTTCTACCGGGCCGAACGCCAGACAGTCAGAGACTCGGTCGCTATAGAAACTGGTGGTAAACATGGGGAGAAACAGTCAGACACCCGATCCGTGGTTCATTTAGCAACACTTAACTGGTTTCACTGACTAACATGCTGTCTGGATTCAGCTGGCACTGATTTACTCTGCTATAACTGGCTGCCAACTCTCTCCACTGTCCTGTCATGTCCTGTCTGGTCCTGGACAGATGTTTGGAGTTTTTTATGTCACTGACTTAACTTCGAGTATCTTGACTCATCTCATTGCCTTTAACGGCGTGACTGCGGCTTTGTTATCTACATTAAGTGTTGCAAGTAGCAATTAGTTATAGGTTTGTTGGGATAAGGAAGCTTTTTGCAAGACACACTGTAAAGATAAGGAAAGAAGCATTTATTTAAAACAGTTTAGCTAAATCTCTAATGTAACAATTCATCTTATTATAGTGTATTTGGTCATGACTACAACACAAATTTTTTTATTTTTTTTTACTTACTGTAATAGGCAAAAGGCTTCATGTTTTATTTTAATCTACAATAATTGATAAGTCAAATAGAGAAACATAATAATGTCCATAACTTTTTTTGTGAAAGACAAAATTGGGAGATCTCAAGATATGTTTGTGCTGTTTAATAAATGTGTTTCTTTAATTCCCTCTTGTCAAATAATGTGTTCAACACTGAATATATGTTGTTTAACTTAACAACATGTTTGTCAAAAAACATGCTGTGTGTGTTTTGTACAGTACACTATGTACAGACAGTATATGTGCATCTATATCCAGTAATTCAGATGACTGAATGTCTACTGAGTTCCAATAAAGCCAAAGTTAAAACATCAAGAAGATGGAGTGCAGCTGCTGGGAGCTGGGCAGATGAAAGACAGGAACTCCTCTAATCTGTCTGCTGAACTGCGTGATAACCAGGGAGCCATGGAAGCTGCATAGGCGCTGAGAGACTCCAGTCTGGTTCTGAGTCTTAACAGACTTAACAGAGATGATAGTTGGGTGACAGGGTGGGTAGTGTCAGTGGGTTTGAGTGGGTGTCAGCCAGCGGTTCTCCATCTCTTATGCCTTTACTTTGTTCTCTGTCAATTAATGTTTGACTCTCACTCCTTGTTTTTCCCTCCTTTCTCTCAGTTCATTAGTGCAGTGATAAATTATGCAGGGGGAAATGCCAGTCTGTGCCAGACAGAAGGAGTTACAATATCTCCAAAACAGGATGGGCGAGACAGGGAAAAGAAAAGGAAGAAAGGCTGAGAGAAGGCAACATCTAAAGGAAATACTGTATGGGTAGGAATATGATGAGGAGGGCAAGTGTTCTGCATGAATGATTGGGTAAAGTGAAACCGGTATGTGTGTGGGTGTGTATGTGTGCACCCCCTATGTACTCACCCTGAGTGTGTAAGAGTGGAAGGAGCCTGGGTGATGACTGATCCAGACTGGGAGGAGGACAGCGCTTGTTGGGTAGCCAGGCTGCAACTTGGGCCCATCAGGGGGCCGTGGGGCAGGGGGTGCTGCAGGGGGTGGGTCTGGGGATGGTGCAGCGGTGGCTGGGGATGTGGGTGCTGGAGCTGAAGCTGGGGTTTGAGCTGGTGCTGGTTCATACAGGAAGGCCCATTATGGGAAAGTGTCTGTAGGGAGAAGCGGGAGTAACAAACAGCCGGGACCATTTTAAATATGTGTTTTTTGGGACCTGGAATGGGTCATAATGTTTATAATAAGGGCAGATAATGATGTAATGTATTAGTAATTGAGGAGACCGACCATTTGCAATTAAAATTAAAGTTTGGGCATCCAATTATACAGGAACTTAAGATAATATTCATAGACTGTAAATGACAGAGAGAAGTGACTGCTCCCCAAAAGTGAAATCAAAACACCTCAATCTCCCCCTAGTTGTAGTCCTGGTCTAAAATCCTATCCTTGTCACGTTATTCACTGATGGAGAATTCAAAATACACATCCAGGAAATATTTACATGTACATGGTGTGATTTGGTCTCTTGAATAATTGATGATTGATTTGTTTTGAAAATATTATCTGATCAGATTGTTTTAAAGTTTGATGACACTAAGACAATACTGGTAAGTGTAATGACCAAGTACAGACCATCAGACTGTTTGGTCAGGTTTGGGTCAAGTCACACTCCTGTGTTTCTCCTACACAGACTTTGATTCTAGCTCTGTATCACACAACTAAGAGAGGAACTTTGATTTTGGCTTCATTTTTACCAGAAGGAAACTGTATCACAGCTATCATCTTACACTTTGTCTACGGTTCAAATTAAACAAGGTACCAATAATCAATATTGATAATGTTTCAACCATATTAATTGTCAGAGTTTACAATGAACTTGAAGAATAGAATTAGAATAACTAGATTTTGTTTCTCATTTTACAGTTACTCTCTTGTAATGATGACACAAACAGACTCAGTTACTTATTACATGCTTTATATTCTCATATGCTGATCGTCATAAAAACACTGAATATCATATGGATTAATAAAGCTTGGCCAGTCATTTTATCCACATTGTGATAATCTGAGAGGGCATTCATTGTTTTGGTATGTGTGTCTAGCTGTTTAATTTACAGAGGAGAATGTGATCGCCTGGTGTGTCTTTCCTTCAGCAGTTCAGATATCTGAAGTCCGCTAACTGGTTCTAACTGCTTTTATCTCCCTCACACTCAACTGCAGATCAAAACACTCACCTGACAGACCACACATAGCCACCTTTTAGCACAAGAATACAGCTGATGTTGTCTCATAAGTCCAGTGTTTTAAGCCTACTTCAGCTACAAACAGCTGTAAAGCATTTAGCAATTTTCTATGTGATTTCATGGTGTTTATTATTTTACCTGTTTACTCTTTTCCTCTTCTTGTGCCTGAAGAAACTCTTCCTCTATCTCCTTAAACAGACCAACCTCATCACAGTTCTGCAAAAACCTGGTTGGTGTTGGTGTCTGGTCTGGTAAAAAAGAAACACACGCATTCATACAGACAGATGCACATAACTGATTTGTTTTGAGTCAGATTTTGTGGCCCTTTCTTAAACTAGCCTAGTTTGTTTGAGGTTATTTACTTGTTTAATCAACTGTCAGAACCCTGAAAGGAGACTTGATTTTCAGCAGAGCTCAGTGATAACATCAGTCTGTCTCTCCGAGCAGTCTAAACGTGCTGGGGTCAAAGGTCAGCTGGGCTTTTTGTTTTGACATGAGATTTGCTGCAGGAGGTGTAACAGGCTGTAGGACTGGGGCACTCTGATAGAAGAGAGCGAGGGAGGGACAGCCTGCAGAGGTCAGATGTCACGCTGATGTTTTACATCCAGGCAGACAGCTGTTTCTATGGTTACAGACACTGGCACAGTGTGTTGACCATGGAAATAAACGCTAAAGAATTATTAAAAAACAAAACAAAACAAAACAGTGGATCCTATATATTTAAATGTGCTTACATTTAAATATGTTTAAATAACATTAAGTAACATTTGTGTTCAGTTCAACTGAGCCTCACATCACTTGTTGTAATCACTTTATTTCCTTTTAACTTGCAGATTTGACTTTTTCCCCCCTGAAAGCCATGCAAGGAAAGGGTGCTGCAAATTACCGTGATGCATGCATGGAAGGACTATCATCCTATTTGAAACACTTCCTTGTCAAAACACCTTTTTTAACCTTATTTACCTCAAATGCTGAAATTTATTTCTATGCAAAGCTATTGCAGGTAGGGCTCTGTAGATGAAAATAACTCAAATGTCTTTTTACATAGATGAATAAGGGATAAATGGATACAATAAAATAATAGAAATTTTAAAACTAGCACTCACTACTAATGCTATGATACTCTGTATTTGTACCTATAAAATAATGACAAGATCAGTATCAGTAACATCTTTAAATAGAAAAAGTGCTTAGCGTGATGTTTACTTACACATTCATTCTTTCATTCATTCATTCATTCATTTTCTAAATGGGCTTTATCTTCACTAGGGGTCACGGTCACTACCAGTACATGTCTTTGGATGGTGGGAGGAAGGTGGAGCACCAAGGAAAACCTACACGGAACATGCAAAATCCACACAGAGAATCACACAGAAAGGTCTCTGGTTGGAATCAAACCCAGGACCTTCTTGCATGTTTTTATAAGAACATTTACTAATTAAGGAATTTAACTTCAAATTTTAGTGAAGCAGCTGTATGATTTCTAATTAAACAAAATAAAATGTGAAATTCAGATGTGCAAAATGCATTTTCAGTGTCACCATTTGCAGGCAGGCAACTATTACCTTTTTACTTGTATTACCTTTGAAAATACTACTATTGTATCTAGTAAACAGTCAATACATTCATTGCGCTGTTTGTTGATGAGCATTGTTCATTTTAGATTGTTAACTTTGTAAAAGCAACTAAACAGTAAATTGCACCAAGAGTATTTAATCTAATGTCTTTGTGCCTTCAAATAACTACATATCTATTGTCCTTTAGCCATTTTAATATATATTTTCATGGTTTAATATTTAATATTAATTTTGGGTTAATAATTTACCAGTATCACAGTGGGGATGTTAGTCATAATGAAAAAAATACTCTCAAGCACAATTCAAGCCATCACAGTAAGCTCCCTGCCTGGCCAACAAAAAAGTCACACGTGGAGTATTTCACTGCATCACCTTTGATTTTGATTTATGTTGACTTACACTGGATGTAACTAAGTAAATAGTTCTGATCTTTTCACAGGTAAGTATTGCAGTGGTTAATAATGTTATTTAAGTCCAACTGATGCAGTAAGTGTTCTCTCATGTCTCTAATGTCTGGAATTTCCCCTAGTGGGACTAATAAAGAAATATCTTATTTTATTCTAAAAGATTAGACATCACCAGGATTCATTAGGGTCATCAGACGTATGACAGAATACTTCAGGGAGCATAACACATCATTTTCACACATGAATTAAGCTCCAATAAGTCCAGACTAATTTGGGATGATGAAAAGTTGCTGCAGCGGTGCAAGTGTTCATCATCAATAATCAAAAATGGATGGAAGAAATATGATGAACCTTATTGTGACACTACATATATATTATGTGACAAAAAAGATATCAAAGTGAATGTCTCTTTGTAATCAAAAGCAAAGGTGGTGCAGTGAAATATTGCATGTGCAACTATTTTTGGCTGGGCAGTGTACGACTATTCAATCAATTCCTATTCTCTTCACTTAAATCTTGAACAATAATAAATGTATGAATCTTGTTTAATAAGACATGGAAATTAACACAATACAGCTGCCTTCAGTGGGCTGCATGCTAACAACTGTACAAAAATGTGCTAAACTCTTGTGTCTCTTTCCCAGTGTTCAGATATGAAACTTTAAAGATGGTGTGACTGAAGACCCCCTACATGTCCTCTGTGTATTTTGACTCAAAGTGTTGTTTGTGTGATGGGTCTTATCAGTATGTTTGGTCTAATCTGATGGAGTATACTGTATATATTGCAACATGAGCAGCTCTGTTTCACAGTACAGACTATCTGAGGGAAGGAAGCCTGCATAAACCTTATCTGATTTCATACTGTATAACGTAGCGTCATCATTTTTTCATCAAGGACTGATACCGAAAAGAGGTCACAATGCACATTGCACACAAACAATGACAAGCAGCCAAAGTCTGTAACATATCCTTTATGTAAACAAAAAAAGACATAGAATCCTCTAATGGGTTTTGGTGTATTATATATATTTTTTTGTCTCACCTGTAAAAGCAGCATCTGTCTTGATGGAGGAAAACTTAAGGGTCATCTCATGCTTGTGTCTGTGGATGATGAGATGTTCCTCTAACTGGAAGCGCTGCAGCACACCGACAGAGTGAGAAAGATATGAAGAGTTGCGTGCAGCTGTACAACATGACACATGAGATGACATGTTCAAGTCAATCAGGCGATGCTTCTTACTGCAGATTACTAATAAGTGGTAAAAATCTTAGTCATGTTTATCGCTCAAAATGACAAATAGATGAAAAACCTCTCAGCTTTTAAGCAAAACTTCTAACAACTTTGTAAATTACAAACAAATAACGTCATGTACAGGTGTTGTATGAGAACCAATCATTGCACTATACAGTCAGGTTTCTGCCATACATTATGGATCATGGTAAGTAGGGTTGGTTGATAAATGATGCATAATGCTTATCATCACAATGTATATCTTTTTTGTATCTTGGGGGTGTATTTTGTTTGGCATTGCTTTAGCCTTTGCAAAAAAAAAAATTAATAAAATAGAAAAATTATATATAACAAATAAAAGCCAAAACAAACAATATCAGCATGACCATATGTGTATGTGTGGATTAGGGCCAGTAAGAAAATGATTTTCTACTCCTACCACTCTTTAAATGTAACCTTTTAAAAAAACAACTATCAGTGTTCAACTTTGCTATGTCAGACAAGCAAACAGGAACATTTTTGGCCAAAATAACGAGAGCAAAATGAAAAAGATGAATGAAAATATTATTCTTATTCTTTTTGAGTTAGATACAATAAGCCAATATCATCAACTCCATTCTTTCAATGTAATGTGAACTAAGAGACTTAGAAATCTGAGAATGGTGTTTTAATTAATTGTACTATTGCATACATCTGAAGAAAAAAACATTATTACAATGGTTTGGAATGTTCTGCCTCTAGATGTATTATCTAGTTCTGCTTCTTGCTAAGTGTTAGTCACTTTATGACAATAAAGAAAAGTCTAAAACTGTGTGTCAACTGATGTGAAAATGTTTCATCATGATACTATTTTGATCATATCACAGCTAAATGATAATAAATAATAATAGATGATAATAAAGTGCATCTACATATGATCATACTGTGTACAACTGACCTGAGAGCAGCCTGGGGCGCCGCACACATAAGGCCTGTCCTGTTTGTCATTCATGTCACACAAACACCTTCACAAACACAAGAAACAATAGCATCACCATCATGTGAAGGAAAATACAACATCTCTGTCAAGGCCATACCTGTTCTACATTTACTGTTTAAAGATATAATTTTGCCACTCTATTGCTTTGGTTAATCAGATATGATATTACATATAAAACACACACAGTCTTTACTTGTATTCTAATGGCCCTGCTGTTTTCATGCCATTACTGTGGAAGTCATGCATGAAAATGCCACAGATGATAGGTGTTTCCCCTCAAAATGATATCCTTAGCACCAGCAGGAGGTGCCACAAGCAGAGCCTGTGACTCTTGTTGCAAGTAGCAATTTTATTTAGACAATAACACATAAAATGTGTTTGTGGATTTTCAACCCCTCATTGTTCATCATAAAACATGTAAGGACAAGTGGAAGACCACAATCTAAACAGCATCATGGTCTACAGCTTTCATGATTATGTAGTGAAGTGCTAAATGCACTACAATTGATTCAGGTCACAATTAGTCTTTCACCAGGGCATCAGTTAATAATATGAGTGCGATGAAAGGACGCATGCTTGCCATGCATACCATAAAAATAAAGTCATCATTGGATAAAAATATCAACACCAATGCAAAATGAAGCACAATAATAAACCAAATTGTAGTGCTGGCTTAACCCAGCTGGCCTTTTGGTTGAGGTGTTAAATCAGTGATGTGACAGCAAAGATAATTATGAGTTGTTTGTGCTACTGCTGCTAGCTCTTCATTTTCCACTGAGAGCAAAGGAAGCCTCAGACATTCCTCTGAGCTGTGTGTCACCAAACAAGATTTACACACAGAGTTCAACAGAGTGACCCCTCCTTGAACTTTCATACAACTACAATACACACAAATAGTTATTGATTCTATTGTGAGGAGGTGATTTAGAAATCAAGTGTGTTTGTGATGAGTGTCTAAAACATATATAATCAAAGTGACATCTGTTGCTATGGAGATGTTCTCTTAAAAACTTCAGGTCTGTGTGAGTGGAGAGCGGACAGGATGGTAAAGTGGGTCCTGATGTTATGGGAAAGAGTGAGAGCTAAAGAGGAGAGTGAGAGAGACCAAAAATACATGCTTCCATAAGAAATGGAAAAGTGTGTGTGTACTGCGTGGGGAGGGGAGAGTAGAGGAGGGGACTGGTGAGGGGGCATTAAGGCAATGGAGAGGGATATGGAAAGGGCAAGCGGTAATACTTGGAGTTAGAGGAGGACACAATGAATGGAAGAGAGAAAGCATGAATGTGGGAGGTGACAGAGGGAGGGTTGCACTGTGTAGGCCCATACTCCTGACAGGTTTGAACCTGCCTCAGCCCCCATTTTCCAACCCCTGACAAGTAGAGATGATTTCATAGGTGTGTGTGTGTGTGTGTGTGTGTGTGTGTGTGTGTGTGTTTGTTAGCAAAAAGAAAAAACAAGTGCAAGTGAATACTTGAACATCCACAACACCACAGCAGATAGATAGATAGATAGATAGATAGATAGATAGATAGATAGATAGATAGATAGATAGATAGATAGATAGATAGATAGATAGATAGATAGATAGATAGATAGATAGATAGATAGATAGATAGATAGATAGATAGATAGATAGATAGATAGATAGATAGATAGATAGACAGATAGATAGATAGATAGATAGATAGATAGATAAGTCACTTTTCCCATGGAGTTGAAACAGTACACATTGAAGGCATAAACTGCAATCATGAGTAATCTTTCTATTCTGTAATTGACACTGCCCTTATGCATTCATATTGTTTACTTATCCTTGTTTCTTCTTCACTATACTAATAATATATCTAACATTGTGTGATATTTGCAGAAGCACACATTTAAACAGTACTTTGTTGTAACCTGTCTAAGGGTTTCTAAACCAAACTATTTATTGCCTGTCTTTTTTTGTACGGATTATACAGATATGTTGCTCAGTATGCATTGCTTTTGGGGAAAAAGTGCTAAAATTACACAAATACATGTTTTGAATGTTTAATAATCAGTTTAACACCATCACAGTTATCATCATGAGCTCCATTTAGCACCTGAAAACAGTTGCCAGTAGCTGAACAGTTTTAACTCTCATGTCCTCATTTCGGCAGCCCTTGTACAAGAGCAGACTCAGCACATTTCCAGCAAAACCTTCTGTCAGTGTGGTTACATCAATGCACAATGACGTCAACCTTAATACATAAATCCAACAACAAACTAACGACATGTTGCCAATTGAAGACGGATTAATGATTGTGAAGAAGAAACAGCCAATGGGCAACGAAATTAAGAGATTTTTCCAGACCTCCTCCTGTCTCCCACTCATGACAGTGACATAATCCACTCATACACACATCCTAAAACCACCTGCGCGCGCGCTTTATACACGTACAATTACACACAAATGTCCAAATACGACAGTATATGTCGCGCGCAAGAATAAGTATTTACGAGACAACTAAAAAAATAAAAGGAAGAAAGAAAGAAAGAAAGAAAAAAAAAAAGAAAGAAACAGTCAAAATGTTCCAGTATGTATCTGTTTACTTACTACTACTAAGTAACTCCACTGTTTCATAGATGAACATTGGTGTCGGCTTGGAGCTCATTCACTTTAACTTCAGCAGCAGTTTCAACCAGCATGTCCCACGACAAATAGGTGCTAAGTGTCCGTGTGTTTGTCCATAACATGACCCGGTGTGTTTCCTGTCCCGCAGCACCGTAAGCAACCTGTTTAATCCATAAACAAGCCGGGCACAGCTGTATGGAGAGTGCTGTCACACCCCCCAAATAGACACACGTCCGCTGAAATGACACTATCCGGGACAGCTAGCTTCAAAACTTACACTTCAACTTTCCGTTAGCGTATTAAAAAAGTCGGGACAGGACAGATTCAGTAAAGTGAGTGTAGAGCCAAGGACAGCGGTGGCTACGGTGTCTGAAGTTTTGTGAATGGAAGTAAATTGCGGAGGCTTACCTACAAGTAGAGAGGGACAAGCGGCGCTCCAGAGAGGAACCACGTTGGACTGGAGCGAGATTACAATACGATCTATTTACAGCAGCATTACATCACCCTCCCGGTGACGTCACACGGGATTCCTGAAGTTCTAAATCATAGCGGTCCCGTCCCGTACGGAGGGGCGGAGTCGGAGGGGCCAGGGGGGCGTGGCCGACGCTCCGCACCGCACCGGCCGGGAAACATAGGGGTCGGGACGGCGTCCTCCTCGGTCCCAAACCAGACCTGCAGCCCAGACACACCGACGGCAACGTGACGTGACACGGGACAGACCGGGTAGGCGGATGAGACCCATTTGTTTCCCCACTTTATCTGTCTGTCTGAAATGGGACGTCCCAGAATTTATGGGCAAAAATGAGCAGTAGTCCGCACAAGTGTTATATTAGTTTTACTGATGAGGGGTAGTAGTAAGATAAGATACTGGCACCTTCTGTACAGAAGTTTGTATTTCAAGAAAGTAATTACAGGGAATAAGTAAAGTAAAGTAAAAAATAAAGAACTTTATGACAGTCTTCCCAAAAAGCAAGACAAAGGGCTCCCTTTTATTATATATTCTTACTACTACTACTACTACTACTACTACTACTACTACTACTACTACTACTACTACTACTACTACCACAACCACAACCACCAGTAATAATAATAATAATAATAATAATAATAATAATAATAATAATAATAATAATAATAATAATAATAATAATAATAATAATAATAATAATAATAATAATAATAATATACACACATATTTATTTATTCATTTATTTATAAAGATATCAGATGAAGTTAAATGGCTAATTTAACACCATACAATTATGGCCCACTAACTTAATTAAGATGTCATTTTAACCCTGACTCAAACATTATATCCATGGAAAAAGCAGACTCAACAATATCTTTTTAAGTTTTAGTGTTAATACATATTTTCTGCACCACAAAAATAGTTGTTGTTCTTTTATTAGAAATACCAACATAACTGCAGATATTACCCAGTATAATTCAGAACCAGCAATCACCAATTGTTAAAACTTTGTAAAAGTAACTGATATGATGCCATGAAGTCACAAACCAGCACAAGGGGTTTAGGTCATTCATGTATTCACTGATCCAAGACTGGGAGTAATCTCTGCCATGTTTGGTCATACTTTCCGGTGCTGAACAGAAGGATATGGTTTTGTTGTGGCTGAAGTGCGATGTAGGACCAAACCCCACTGACTCATCATCAACCAATCCCCTAAAGTATGCAAATTCTGCTAGTCATGGCAACAAAAAGAAACAGGAAGTTGTGATGATCTCACTGTGTTTTGAGCTCTTCTCTGTGGATGTGAATCACAGAGTTCTGTTTTCAGTGAAGATAGGGGATGTTTTACAGAGCAAAAACAGAGAGCAGTGCAGTTACATTAAAAAGTGTGTGACGGCAGCCAGGAAGTCTCTAGCTGGTGCCCTGCAGCAGACAATGTCACTGAGATTTCAGCTACCGCCATAACTCAATGGCTTTACCGGCCATTATCATCTGGCATCGTCGCCTTGGTATGGTTTTTAACAGCCAGCCCGGGAGCTTTAGAGAGCTGCCTTCTCAGAGCCTGATGTCACCTATTAGTCTGTAAAAATGTAGTGCTGTAGGTCAAAGGTCATAAGTCTCATCGCTACACTTAGCCTTATGCTTACTGTGGTTACACATTGCAAATTAGCTGCCAGCTTGTTTTAATTTGATACTTGATAGTTTTTTTAGTGAATTGCAGAGTCATGTGGGGACAAAGCAGCTAAAATAGTACCTGGAGACTGACATGTACAATATAAGGACACAAGTTACTACCATCTGATTATGTAATAGTGCTAGAGTTAAATTTACATTTGTCACTGAACTTTTAGTCAAGTATGCTTTAGTACAAATTAAAAGTACTTGACTCAACTCTTACATCTGTCTAAGTGATACAATAATATTCCAGGTTGCAATTTTATTTTTTCATTCTTGTCCATTAAAAACCACATTGTCTCAGATGTGTTGCTATCGATGGCCACTCATCAGTACAGGGTGCAAGGATGCTGCCCAATTTGTCTCACATGAAGAACACGATAGGAATCACATCAAATAATTGTGCAAAAACATGAATATTTAAATAAATGAGGCCTTGAATATAACTTAACTTAGCCCTTGAATAGAATACCCATTGAAGTGTTGCTTAAAAATTATTTTGGTCGTTTAGGAAAGGGGCTCTCAAACTTTTTTTTACATCAAGTACCACATTATCATAAAAAAAAAAAATCACCAACCACCTAAGCAGATATCCAGTTTCCAATTCCCACTTTTTTTTAAACAGCCCGTATTACAATATCATTATATTTTGTATGTTATAAATGAAATCTGCAGTATATTACAAATGGTGCTAACAGCTCGATGCTTACAGAATGTCTTTGTACCTTGTTGTTCAGTCTCTGATCTATTGTTGTATTTTAAAACTGGTGAAGTCACTCTTTGTTTAATTTTATTTCACTCTTTATTTCTGATTAGTTTTCAACCCTATTCAATCCTATACTACAATTCACAAGTCAAAAGAGGTATTTGATATGTCACACAATATACAGCGATATAGACGCAGTAGTGTTACATGGGGGTTTGTGTAGGCTACATTTGATTTTAATTTAGAAAACAATTATTTGCACTCGTAATTTTGCTTTGGAAGTCAAATGAGGGTGATTTGAGAAACCCTGATATAAAATTGACTTTTTTTTTTTTTTATGACATTCCCTTGTCATTCACCTCCCTCCCCCAAATATAAGAGAGAGTAGAGCCTCAGGGGTGCAAAAAATTCAACACAAATTCCAGCCAACACTACTGTGATACATTATAACAGCTGCATAGTTCTATGGGTAAAACCCTACTGACTTCTATGCAATAGACCAGAGTTTGAATCCTGTCAGGAGCAGTAACACCCTAATTTAATCTGTATTTTAACTTCAATTTTTCAATGCCATGCGATCTACTCACAGTAGCTACCTTCACTGCTGGTCTAATTGCATTGTCCGTACTATCAGTGGAAAAGACACATGTAAGGAACATGTGTGACTTTAACAAAAGAGTCATAGAAAAATATATAGGTTTGAAGGACCTTTTTATCTTCACTGGGGTCATGGGGGTCACTGGAGTCAATCCCAGCTATTTATGGGTGAAGGCCACACAAGTGAAATTTACATAGCCTATAGAAATGAAACAGAATGAAAATATATAATGTGTATTTTTATTTAAATTTGGATTAATATTATGTCATTATATTATCATAATATGGGGCAGCCATGGCTCAGTTGGTAGAGCAGGTCGTCCATTAACCAAAGGGTTGGCGGTTCGATTCCCGTTCTGTCCTAGTCAGTCTGTTGTGTCCTTGGGCAAGACACTTCACCCTTCTTGCCTCCAGTGTCACTCACACAGGTGTATAAATGAGTATGAATGTTCGGTGGTGGTCAGAGGGGCCGTAGGCGCGAAATGGCAGCCACACTTCTGTCAGTCTGCCCCAGGGCAACTGTGGCTACATATGTAGTTTATCACCACCAGAGGCAGCATGTGAGAGTGAATGAATAATGGAACACTAATGTGAAGTGCTTTGGGTGCCTTGAAAAGCGCTAAATAAATCTAATCTGTCATCATCATAATAACATAGTGGCACACGTGCTGTGGCGTATCCAAGGTGTGATATTTGGTTATAGTATCCAAAAACCAACTTGCACACTGTGCCCCACCAAAGATTAAGCCATGAAGACCCAAAGAGTCATCGACAACCAAAACTATCTACTGATCTGAAATGTTTAACAACTTCTGAACCACTAATCTGACAAATACATCAATACAATAATTGGCATAAAATGCAGTTTATCATCTTTTCATGGTCATCAGATATGACCCATTTGGGTGTTCAGAGGCCTTGTAGTTACTGTGGAAATCATCTTCTATTACATTGATTCACCATAAAACCCATGGAGTTTGATCAGTGGCAGTGGAAAAATGTGCTTGGTTTATATTCAGTTAATAATTAATTTAGATGAAACAGACTTTTTCTTCAGTTTTCTCTGTTTCTAATATAATAACTCTCAAATTTAATCAGAATTTTTAGGAATATCTAGGCTCAGTAAGTTTAATACAGAAAAATCAACATTTTTCACTGAAAAAAAAAACACCAAATACAGGGGTGTATAAATAAATTAATATGAGTTATAGTGTATAAATAACTTAAAGGTATCATTCTGCTGAAAACCACTTTTCCACGCTCCTTTTGGAATCGGATGGGTCACCCCGACTTACCAACACATGCTGCCATTGAAAGTGTTTTTTCACCTCCACTGGCTGCATACAACATTCACAGAAAACAACGAGAGGAACGAGGGACCCAGAAAAAGCCGGTCCATCTGACGTCAGATGGACTTTAGCATCACTCACATGGGGTTAGACCCGTCCTCCATTGCAGTGAATCTGAAGTAGCATTAGCATTTCCAAGAGAAGACGGTGCCACAGTAGCTGCTGCGCAAACTAGAAAAAAAATGGTGGATCAAACTGGTTCATGGGCTCTCTGTGGAAATAAACTGCACGTTTTCAGAACAAGCAACAGCGTGAAACCAAGCTGGATGCTACTCTGGTAAAGGTAAACACACACAGAGTAACTTTACTCTCTTAACACTACTGCTGGAAATTTTGCTAAAAGGCTCACAATATGGTAAACTTTTAGAATATCTATGCTGTACATATAAGCAGTAATGATCTATAAAGTAATTACAATGAGCTCCACCTTAACCCATAAAGACCCAGAACTTCACAAATAAATGTTTCTCCATAAGTAGTATTGGTTAAGGGATTTATCAGTGTTTATTATAGTATTATGCCATTTATTTTGCATTTTTAATGAAACTTATGTATTTATTGATTATGTTGATGTTTATAAAAGTACATTTTTGAGTTAAGGTGTATTATATTAAACACAAAAATGTGACTTTTTCCAAATTTCTACATTTATGTTTCTGTTTTGAATGTACGTTGTTTCTATTTGTCACACATAATATGAATAATGTTGAATGAGTTTATTCCAAATTGGTTTAGGCCTATTTTTTTGTTCATTTGTTCTGGCTTGAAGTTGAAGGACAGGAGTGTGTATTTAAAACTTTAATATGTTAAGTTATTGATGACAATGGGGATGGTATTAAACAAGTTTTTCCTTCTTTCCATTCCTTTTCAGGTGTAAATTAATTTATTTTTTCTTTTTGAGTTGCATGTATTCTGTGAATGCTCCAAATAATCAAATGAATCAATCATCTCCATGGGTTTTACTTGTGAATCTGTGTTGTAGAAGATAATTGTGTTTCCATGTTCACTATAGAACCTTTGAACATCCAGGTGGGTCGTTTCTGATGACCATGAAAATATGACAAACTGCAATTTACACCGATTATTTCAACATATGAATAAGTTTTAATGGCTTAGAAGTTCCATCCATCCAATTTTTTAAGCTACTAAAGGGCAAAGCTGGGATGCAAACTCTCACATTCACAATCTATGGGCAATTTAGATTAACCAATTAACCTATCAGTGCATGTCTGTGGATGGTGGGACAAAGCCAGAAAGAACCCACACAGAGATGAGGAGAACATGTAAACTCCACACAGAAAGCCACCACCGCCTGATGGTGGAATTGATCCAACTATGTGTTGCCTGGTGCAGAAGTTACGGAACATTTGATATCAGATGATTTTAGTTTCCAGTGACTGTTTGAGTTTTAATAGGTTAAACATGTACAGCAGTAGAACATGCAGTTATGCAGTGGTAAAATGGCACTAAAAATGTAATATGTAATAATAATAAAACACTGATGAGAATGATTCTACTGCACAGTGACTATTTATACCTACTCTGTCAGTCGGCCATTTGGCTTTATTTCTTTTTATGTTGGCTTGTCCATTGCAGAAAGAAGTCTTTATAACATTACATTACAGACAAGTCATATATTTTTTTTAACATCACTTAAATATTTTCACTTAAGTAAGTTTATAAATGTATAACTTTAACTTGTAGTGGAGAATTTTCACAATATTGAAGTAATGATACAAGTACAGTACATTTTCCCACCAGTTTCAAGAGCAGAACGCTGACTGACTGCAGTCGTGTATCAGTCGTCACGCTGCTTGGAATGTCAGCAAAAAGAGCAGAGCCGATGATCACAAAATCCATGCTAGCCAAAGAAACGTATTCCAAAATGTAAGGTTGCGAGCCACCCACCGACACCAGATCAGGTGATGTCATGCACTGTAAACTCTCCCCGCCTCTCTCCCTTTGCCTCTCTTTCCCTGTTGCTTTTCACAACACATGCTAGTACTTCTCATTTACGTAATGGTTGCTGGGAACTGCGTCACTGTCACACTTCTGATACAACATGTGTGTGTAATGACTGTGTTTATGTTGAGCTTGTGTGACTACATGTTTGTGTGTAAGAGAAAACATCTGTGTTCGGCTGATGAAGTCACTGAGTTTCTATACTGTACATGTGTGAACGACTGTGACCGCTGGTGAAGTCATGTTGTTTTGTGTGAGTGTGGGTCTGCGACAGTTGGTGCTAACTGTATTTGTGAATCAGAGTGTAGTTCATGTTATAGTTCAATGTGTGGTTTGCACAGATGGGTAGATCAAGAATGGTTAGAAAAAGAGTGAGTGTGTTCCCAGGTCTTAAGGTTGTTTGCTGAAGTCACTGGCCGGTGGTTTATGACAGGCCATTTTAACGCTCGATTAACAGGTCCAACATAGGCCAGCCGGTCCAGTGATTCAAGGACATTCTCCCCTCTCCACTCACACACACAGTCAGACACTTTACAGTGCAACACAGTTCCCTTCCCTCACCACTGAACCATTATAAGCTCCCATTAATCAGTGAACTTTATGGTTGTAATAGATTCCGTTGTCAATAAATGCACCAGGTACAGTTAAAACACATTGCACATGTAATGTATTGCACATTTT
This sequence comes from Siphamia tubifer, assembly GCA_020466265.1. Classification (NCBI taxonomy): domain Eukaryota; kingdom Metazoa; phylum Chordata; class Actinopteri; order Kurtiformes; family Apogonidae; genus Siphamia; species Siphamia tubifer. The sequence continues at coordinate 19,866,398 of CM035793.1, read as the reverse complement.
CTTGTGCATAATTCAATAACTGCATTATGCATCAACTGTGGTTGAATGCTAAAATTTGGAAAAAGCTATTGTTTGATTCTTGTAATAAGTTAGTGGTAAATATGTAAAAACTAAGGATGCACAATATTGGCAAAACTTGCAATATGTGATATGGTTGTACAGCACTGTGGTCACTATAATATAAATAGAAAAAATACTAATTTCATCTATAAAGAAACATGTTCATTAAGCTAAATTGAGCCAATTGTTTGTATGCTGACTCAATTATTTATAATTTAAGACAAAATATTGTACTACTACACTCAATTGCACAATTCTGTCCAAGAACTTGTTGATACTGCAACTGTAAACCTTCAGACTCAAACATAGTCAAATATTTTGTCATTTTATTCACACATAATGATGTGTAAATCACAGATGTATTTCATCATAACAAAAGTATCAGAATATGAGCTTTAACAAAACAATATTCCATTGCTTTCCTGGTTTGGTAAATACTGCATATAAAAATAAAATCTTTAAATGGAAGAGCTCAGGCCTTGGCCAGAGTACACATCTTTTCAACGTTAATAACATGTGAATTTGCATTCAATCAGCAGTAGTAGCAGTACTTCAGTTTTGTTTTTGTCAGAAAAATGTTGTTAGATTGGTAGAAGAGACCACTGTAGTACCCCATGTAGTGTAAAACATAAAGATAATGGAAAGTTTTAGTAAAAATAAAAGAATGGTGTGTTCATAAAAACCAACATTTTGAACAATTATTTTTTGCAGCATAAATGTCTTTATAAGGAACTTGCATCCATATCTCCACACAGTAACCTAAATAAGGTAAGACCAATTAATTATATGCAATGTTAAGTGATTTTTGATCTTGTATCTCCTTTGCTCTGGCCATATTATTATATTACTGTAATAATAAACTACTACATTGGCTGGAATAAGATTAATTCTGAAGTTTACCTTTGTTTATTGGTTCAGTCAATTTTAAGAAAAAAAAACTTCACTTTTTCAAATGTGACTGAAATGTGATGTTTTTTATAGTCAAAATGTTACATTTGGATTTGGTTTTTGTTTTTATAAAACCGTCTACAGCACAAGTGTCAAACAGGCAGCCCAGGGTGCAAAATTAACACTGATATTAACAATCGTGGATGTTAGAATCATTGTAGTTCAGGTTTAACATACAGACCAAGATGATTGAAAGTAAAATGATAGAATAATAACCCTTTAACAATAAAATATGAACATTATGAAAATTTAAATGAATATAATATTAACAATATTCTTTCTGTTACTAAATGTTTTCTGCATTTGTAGATCCTGTAACCGCTATGACAAAAGACCCAAGTGCAGAACACAAAGATCAATTCCTCCTTTATTCTTTGGGAGACACAGGAAAAAAGAGCAACTGATTCCTCCATATCAACAGTGGATTAGCAGCCGAAAATAGGGACAGGTGAAGGGTCCAGAACCAGGTAAGTCAGGTGAAAACAATAAGACAGAAGCAGAAGACATGATCAAGGATGGAAGGTGGACAGAGGCAGGTAGGTAGCCGGGGATCAGATGGACAGATGTAATCAGGCAGACAGGTAACGCAGGGAATCAGGCAATGGGTAGGCAGAGTACGTAAGGGACAGTCAGGTTCAGTAACAAAGAATCACACAGGAACAAGACTGGAAAGTTTTGCATAAAGACAAGAACAATAAGGCAATGGCTAAAGAGCAGAGAGATTAATATATGAAGAGCTTGGTTCCAAAACATTATAAACTGCAAATCTAAAAATTTGGAGTTATAGTGTCAGAAAATATCCCTTCATCTTTTCTTCATTTACATACTATATTGTGTTCCAAAATGCACTATCTAACATAGACTTCCTGTACTGTATGTCCTCTTTTATTCCAAAATGCAACAATTGCCGCCCCGGTTATTCCTCAAAATGAGGCTTCAACGAATTGGTGGCTACAAATGGCGTGAAGTATTCCAATACAGCAACACCCATGGAATAGTAACTCGCTTTGGTGTTTTGCTCATGTTAAAGCTGATTTCAATATAAATAGTGACTACTAATGGAGCCTCATTAATCCCATGTTTCCTCTATTAACGGCTTGGCTCAAATCAACTCGACTCGGTAGCGTTTCCATTACAGGATAGTAATGCCTTCAGAGTATCTGATTGTCATGATGATGCAACATGTATTTCCATAGCATCTGCCCAAGGAATTGCTGATAAAAGCAGTCGTTTTGTGTTGTTCTGTCAGAAGGTTTACATTGGCCCCTAAGGACTGAATCTCCTGGGCCAACCATGGTGCAGTTTTGGGCTGTCATCATGTTGATTAATGTACCGTTATATTTACTGTGTATGTTTTAAACTGGCAGATCACAGGCAAACTGGTATTCATGGAAATGCAGGATAATAGGGTCTCACACACAAAAAACAAACATTAAAACGCGTCTCTTACAAACAGGATCATTTTGGAAAAAAAAAAGTTAGTTCATTATAAATCTCATAGTTATTTCAGAATTTGAAATGTCATAGTTGTTATGTTTACTAAGTTGGTTAATAAACTTTGAAACAGGATACCATTGAATTGCATTAATCACATTCTATAGAGTTTTGAAACCAAACTCTTCAAATACACCCAGCCTAATGAGCCACAGCTGTGCTCACAGGTGAGTGTGATAAAGGACCCAGGAGAGGAAAACAACAGATGCGCATTTCCATGGTTTCTCTCTCAGGAGCAGGCAGGAAGTAGAGACGCCCTTTCAGAGAAGTTCCAGAAAGAAGACTGATGGCGCTGTCATAGAAACGATGAGGGGGCAGCGATGTAACTCTGGCCTTAAAGAATATTTCCTGGAGGTCTTGATACTCAGGACGAACTCAGGACAAATCTGTGGCAAGAACATAGTGGATGGAATACTGCACTCCAGATTTCTGCTGAAGACAAACTGAATCACAGGAGGGGCGACACTGCCAGGGGAATCCAAGAATTAACTGGAGATGGGGATACTTCTGGACATTGAACTGGGTAGTTTTATGGTGATTTCCAGACAGAAGCATAGACACAGCTTCAGTCTGATGGGTGATGGTTCCCAGAAGACAAGACACTGGCCAGTATTAGAAGAGGAACCAACCCCAGGTTCAACTGCTCTGCGAGTCTGTCATCAATCAGATTCATGTGTGCCCCAGAATCAATGAAGCCTGCTGTAGTGAGAGGTCTCCCAGTCAACAAAAGCTGTACATGGTACAATGGTCTAGTGGTTGGGGCGGATGTCTGTGAATGGTTCAACAAGATGCCCCTTTTAACTGCTGACTGAAACACTCCCCTTTGCCGGACATATCGAGACAAAGTGTCAGAATTTACTGCATTAGAGGCAGAGGTCTTCACAGGACTGCATGGTCCCATTTCTCCGGGGTCAGGCTGATGTGTCCCACCTGCATGGTTTTCACCACTCTCACGAGTGAGGATTCTGTGAGAGAGTCGGGGGTAGCAGACACCTGCATATGTTTATTCACTTGGGTTGTTCACTCAAAGAGACCATCGAGAGATGCTGACAGGTCAACAGAAACTAAACTATATTTAATGTGAGGTGCTAGACCTTTGAGGAAGGCAACACACTGGGTGTTTTCATTCCAAGAGCTCGACTGGGCAAGGCTGCAAAATTTTATGGTATAGTCTGCTACAGAGTCACTCTTCTGCTTGAAATAGTATATCAAAAAAGTATATCATCATATTCATGTAAAAGCATAAAAGTCTTGCGTAGTTCAACTGAAAATTCCTTAAAAGGGGAGCAACAAGGTAAACTCACCACCAATTTTCTACTTTCCTAGTGCCAAGCCATGCCTGTTAGACAATGTAGTGTATGGTGAAAGCAACCTTATCTTCTTCTGAAGGAAACCTGTGGGGCCGTAGATCAAAGAGGACTGAACATTTGATCAGTAAAGGGTCACAGACTTCTGGATCACCATAGAAGAGCTCTGGTTCCTGCACCCAATGGTTTGCAGTAGCACCAAACAATTGACCCAGAGTTGGAGGTAGAGTTGGAGGTAGAGTTGGAGGTAGAGTCAGAGGAGCCAGCGGTGATGCGGAAGCAGAAGTTAACACTCGATCATCAGTCTGCACCACATCCATGGAAAGATTCTGTAGTGAATCTGATCATGTTGGCCCTGGTTTTCCTGTGCCACATGAAGTTTACCAGTATGTGGTGTGTCCATGTTGTCCAGATTGTGACCACTATGGCAGAAGACCCAAGTGCAGAACACAAAGTTTAAAGTTCAGTCTTTTATTCTCTGGTAGACACAGGAAAAAAGAGCAACTGAGTCCTTCGTATTAACAGCGGTTGAGCAGCAGGGATGGACAGAGTCAGGGACAGGAGAAGGGTCCGGAATCAGGGAAGCAAGATGGAAGTAAAGGGACAGAGGCAGAAGATGTGGTTGAGGACGGAAGGTGGTTAGATTTACCAGAGGCAAACAGACAGGAACAAGGCTGGAAAGTTGTGCACAAAGCTGAGAACAATCTGTCAAAGGATAAAGACCAGGGAGATGAATCTATACCCCCAGCCTGCAAACGTCACTGGTCTAGATGTGTGGGGAGGAGTTAAACACACACAGAGCACATGTAGCCCACTATCAGGAGGGGGAAGGGCTGAGGCTGCACACACACAACATGCAAATCTGTAGTGTAAAAATTTATAAAATAAACAAATCCTATTTTTATGGAATGAAAAAACAAACAAAAAACTAAACTGGCAGCTATGGCTGCCAGAATAATCTTGTTAACGACAAACACATCAAACTGTAAACACATTTACTGAATAACATGTAGATTTAATAATTCAACCCTTGAATGCATGACTTAACAATACCTAAACTCTTCCATGAGTGAAGCCAAAAGTCACTCCAATTCAATATGTGTCAGAGGCCCCTCTACCCATATTGTATATTAAAAATACCTGCAATAGATGCATTTAAAATTTCAAAATGCGACCACAATCACATGTGACAACAAATACAAACCAACAGGCTTTAATTTTATTTCACATCAAACATAAACCACACAGCTCTCTCTGAGTGATCATGTCTCAACTCTGTGCAGCACTGACCACTGCATAGCGCACTGGAACTACGCATTGCAAACAAGTGTCTTACAAACCAGTACCACATTATCATTTGGTGAAAATTATTGAATTATAGCTTATGTCCATCAAACAAGCAAACAGTAGGCCTAGCGGTAACAAATACCCACAGTAAGGAATGCCCATCATGTAGATTGACTATGAGGATAACATGCATCTGTGGGCTCAACTGAACAAAAAAAGGACATAGCCTGAACACATTTAACTTATTTTCAGTTTTAACTTTCTGTCCTTCATATTAGCAAATTGGTCAACAACTCTTTCCTTATTCACATCAATGTCCCTCTTGATACAGATCAGCGCCATATCTGACAAGCGTGTCTCACCCATGTTTGACTGTAATAAAACTCTTAATGAGCTTCAGTCACCTAAAACTTTTTTTGGACTTCGCACTGCTTATTGCGACAGTCAAATAAATACGATACAAAATTCAATCAACATAATCATCATTCTGTCATAAGGTACAGGACACAATCAAAAAGCTATGTGCCTTCCCTCACTCCAAACTACATGTATCCCATAGAAACCCACTAACCAATCAAAACTCAGCACCAACTACACAGTTGAGAATCGGCCGATGCCGATACACTTAAAAAACAAAAAAATTGGCCCAATATATCGGCTTGCCGATGTATTGGTCGACCACTAGTAAACATTAACACCTTCCTTGTCAGCATACAAAACTACTTTTATGATAAAACAAAAAAACTAAATAGTAAATATACGTACCGGGCAGCTCAACTGACACCACAGCATCTCTCCATGCCTTTGCTTTTAACTAGTTGTGGTACCAGTTGGGGTACCCTTTCGGTGACAGATCTTAAATAACGGGGTTATTCTGAAACTACTAACATCAACCGCTCAAACTGGTCCATTGTTTTCAGTGTGGTTGCCCTGCCTCCTCCTTGCTTTTGATTGGTCAGTCAGAGAATTGTGACATCGATGAGCACACCACTGTTCTAAAAGGTAAACTACTTCCAACTTGCAGTGATCGGAGTGGTGCATTGAAAAAACGGTATCGCTCATCTTTTTATTTTTTTTTTAGTGCTGACAGTGCTAAATGGATTGGATTTATAAAGATGCACAGATGCATCCTGTGGACAAAGGCCCTATTGCCCAAAATAGCGAGCAAAACGTCAAATGTAAACAATAAAGAGGGGAAACAGTGAATGACTGAACATGCACAACCACTAAAAACAACATATTCCTTTTAATTTCCTTTCTATATTCTCAACCAGAAGTGCAGCGTCTTTACTCTTTGAAATTTACTGACAGACTGACAGGTAGACAATGGCTGCTTGTTGCGCACTGGCCACAAATGATCCAGTCCATTAGTTGCAGCAGACTGGGGGAGTGTTGGAGCGATCTGTCTTTTTTTGTTTGTTTATTTGGTTTTTGTTTTTCTTTTCTTCTTTGTTTGGGGGTGGATCATATGGAGTTATTTTGGGAGTGTGGGGGTAAGAAAAGCCTTTTTCTTTCATGCCAGTGGTATGATTTTTAAAATGGTTTTGATACCGTCTTGCTGAGGGGGGGCAGCCATGGCATTTAGTGGGGCTCCCCTTGCCCATGCCTAGTTCCAGCCCCGCAGAAAATACAATAATAATATCACTGTAATCCATGTTATGTGTAGATGTAACCGCTGTCTGCGTTGTGTTGTGATTTTTTGGATGAAGGCTGACACACTTTTAGTAGCTACTTTAGTGTATTTTATTGTCTGTAAAAGCAGTGAGGAACACACACTGGTTGGTCACGGTCACATTCATTAGTCGCTCGGCACAGCATTGGCTCAATCATCTCTTACTGGCCAGAATAGGTGTGCACAGATAGACACTTGGTGGTGCTAGAGCACTTGCCTCTTTGCCCTTTAACAATGAAAGGGCCCTTTTGAAACTTCAGTTGTTGTTGATGATTATTATTATTATTAACACTTTAGTTTGGGCAATGATCTTTTAGAAAAGCTGCACAATTAAAAACTACTGAAAAACTGCCCCGAAATGGGCCACCAACTCACACACTTCCGACCACTATCTCTCTTCCTTTGTCATGCGAACTCGCGCGCAGTGCATCCAATGAGATGCACTGCAGCAGCTGAGTAGCTGGAAGCAGTTTTTAGTGTACTAGGAACGGCCGCGGACAGGTTCCTCCTCATGTGCCATACATACCAAAAAACCACAACTGTAGTGACCATATTTTCCGACGGACCACCAGAAGCAAAATTATCATGGCTGGTTACTGGTAACGCCATTACCAGTAACTATGGTTACCGTTATCATGGTAACCATGATAACCGTTACCATGGTAACAGTGACTATGCATAGTTAAGCACTCCTTGTAAAATTTAAAAGGAACGTCGATGTGAAAAGTTTGTAAAAGTAAGTAAAAGTATTTGTACGTTTATAACATTCTTTTTCTGTGTTGTGTTGTGTTATGGCTTTTTGGTGTGTTGTGGCGTTTGCATTTGTGTTGTGGCTTTTGTTTTAGTTCTGAGCCTTCCCAGCCACTGTACATACAACACCAAACAACTGAGCATTTTTTAGTCGACTTTTTTAGCAATCACCTGATTAGCAAGTTTAACACTATCAATAATACATAATATGGACAACCACTACAAATAATATCCATATTGCAAATATATCTGTTTTGTCTTTTGTGTAGGTTTTGTAGGCAGGCAACATAAATGAATACATAAACAAGAAACATTTAATCCCCGTTTGCTGAGAAAATATCCCCATATAGGACATGGGACTAAGGAAGACGCTGCTTTAGAGTAGTCCACTTTACTACAGTCTGTTATTAGCAAGGAGTGGAGGGTAAACACACATTTATCTACTTCGCAAAGATACCATTTACACACCTCTGTCCAGAATTTATCAATGCATTTGAGAATGACTGTACATAGATAATATAGGATATAGACTTTATTAGACTGTATATAGATAATATAGTATAGAAACTTTAGCAGATGTTTTAACCATTGAAAACAGGTTAAAAAGTGACTTTTATAGAATGTTTCAAATAAAACTCAAATTACATTCAACATGTGTGTGTAATGTTTTTCTTTTAATCTCACACTATAATAACATGTTCCGTGTGCACAAAAAAGTGATTTGGGTTCAGTGTAACATGAAATGGAATGTGGCATTAAGTGAGTTTTGGAGATGTGTAAAATTTGTAACATGGAATATTAATGGATGTGGAAAGCCACTTAAAAGAAAAAAACTATTGTCATATTTAAGAAATAATCAGGCAGATATAGTTTTTATACAGAAAACACACATGGAGGATGAGGAAGCAATTGAATTTTAAAAAGGATGGGTAGGCCATAATTTTTATAGTTCATTTAATAGTAAATGTAATAGGGTATACTGGTAAATAAAAATATTATTTTTGTTTTCTTAAAGCAGATTAAAGATACTGAGGGAAGAATTATATGTATTGAGGCATTAATAGAAGGATTCAGGATGGTATTGTGTAATATTTATGCTCCCAATGTGTCAGATCCACTTTTTTCATTATGTAAATAATATAGTAAGGGAGATGGAAAGTCTAATTATTTTGGCTGGGGATTTTAATCAGGTGATGCATCCTATTATGGATAGAAGTCCATTTAAGCGTCCTCTAATGAGTGCAGATAGAGAGGCAATACACATGTTGAGTAAGGATATGGGACTTTCAGACATATGGAGGCTGACTAACCCTAATGACAGGGAATATACTTTGTTCTCTCACCGCCACAAATCTTATTCAAGAATTGATTTTTTTTTTTTTATTGTAACTTCTTTAATAAATAGCATTGCAAATTGTAATATACAAGCAATAGCCCATACAGGTCATGCAGCAGTGGAATTGTGCATTATTACAGATTGGGATGTGGAAAGATGGTGAAGGTGGAGAATGAATATATCTTTATTACAAGACCAAAATGTAAAAAACGCACTGGGGGATGATTTTAAGTAATTCTTTGAATTGAATGTAGACAGCACAGAAGACATTTCAATAGTATGGGAAGCCCCCAAAGCTTATATCAGGGGACAACTGATTCCTAAGACTGTTAAAAAGACAACTTAGACAGAATTAGAGAACTGAAAAATGATATTAAGGTTAAAGAAATTAAGCTATCAGAATTTTTTTCTGATTTACAACAATCAAGAACTTTGTAGGCTTAAATTCCAGTAACATGATATTTATAATAAGAAGGCAGAATATGCTTTGTACTATTTAAAATCAAGTTTTTATGAAGGGGGCGAGAAAACAGGTAAATTATTGGCCAGACAGTTAAGAAAAAAAAGCCTTTGAGATATTATCCCATTAATTAAACAGGGTGATAAGCTAATTTCAGCAGCTAAGGATAGAAATAAAGTTTTTCAGCAATATTATAAAATGTTATATACATCAACTGTACATATAGATACAAATCAAGAAGAACTGGAACATCTTACAGTATGTCTAATATGCAAATACCCAAGTTGCAGCCTGATGTGGTAGAAGGGTTGGAGTCCCCCATAACTGAGGAGGAGATTAGGAAAGCAGTCTCACTTATGAAAAATGGGAAATCACCTGGATATGATGAGCTTCCTGTAGAGTACTATAAGGACTATATAGACAGTATTGCACCAGTATTATGAAGGGTGTATCCCCCGAACCTTCAATGAAGCTTTAATAACATTAATCCCTAAGACAGATAGGGATACAACTGACCCCACCAATTTTAGGCCTATAAGCTTACTCAATTTGGATTGTAAAATATTAACTACAGTTTTAGTTTTAAGACTACAACAGGTATTAGCAAGTATTATACATCCTAACCAGGTGGGTTCTATGAAGAATAGGTCGTTATCTGATAATGTGAGGATGTTGTTACATTTGATGCGGCTAAGCCCATCAGAAAAAGGTCCCTGTAGCTGCTGTTTCCTCAGATGCTGAGAAGGCCTTTGATAAGGTGGAACAGGAATTAAATTTTTCTTCTCTGTCACATTTTGAATTCAGGCCTGGTTTTATGAATTGGGTGAGGACATTGTATAGGGAACTAAAAGCTGCAGTGATAACAAATGGTAGAATCCCACCCTTTATATTTTTACTACAGGAACAAGACAGGGTTCTTCATTAAGTCTGTTAGTTTTTGTAATTTTTTTTTAGAAATTGCCACAAGAAATAATCCACATATTTATGGTATTAAGGGGGGTGTTAAGGAGCATAAACTATTGCTTTATGCAGATGATATATTGGCAGTAGAAAAAGAGCTGCTGACCTCTTTACCACATTTTATGGAAATTATACATGTATTTTGGAGGAAATGCCACAATTACATTTTACTCCCCTGTTATAGAAGATGAAAACAAATTTAGAGAAGTGGGGGAAAATTAAACTTACTTTAAAAATGATAGTAACCCCTCAATTCAATTACATAGCCACAATGCTGCCAATTAAAATACCAAACACAATTTTTAAGAAATTTTTTTTTTTTTGTGGGAAGGGAAGAGACCAAGAATTTGTTTAAGTAAATTGTATACCCCGGAAGAGAAAGGAGGGTTAAGTCGGCCCAATCCTAGATTATGTTGTCTATCATTTGAGCCAAATTAGTTAAATATTGGAATACTGCATGTATTCCGATGTACTACTAAAATGTATAAGTTATCACTTGATGTGCAAAAATACTCACCTTTATGGAATGATCATACAGTTTGTATTGGTAAAACATACTGGAGACAATGGCATTCTAATGGTATACATACAATAGGGTATTTATATAGAGATGGTGTGTTCTTGTCATATGGAGAGTTCGTTAAATAATATAGCCTTAAAGGCAAAAATCAGTTTTGATGGTATTTACAGATGAGGGATTGTGTGATCTCTATTTATAAAAATGTTCATAATAGTTTTATTAGGTATTTTGATTTGCCAAGGAAATGCCACATAGCCTCACAGTTTTATAAAATTACAAGTGACTTTATCAGCAATGATTCTGCCAATATGAAAAGGGTTTGGCAAATAGACTTAGGAGAGGAAATTGTACAAGAAAGATGGTTGAATATTTTGGCGGGGTGTGAAAAATATGTAAAGGAAGCAAGAGGGACAGATACTATCATACACCAGTAAGGTTAAATATAATGAAATTAATGAAGGACAATTTATGTTGGAAGTGTGGGACAGTAACAGGAACCTTTCTACACTGTATGTGGGAATGTTCTCAGGTCAGACCATTCTGGGTTAAAGTAGTGGACATGTTGAGTGGATGGTATGGTTAAAAAAAATCCCTCTGACTCCTAGTTTGTGCCTGTTGGGGGACAGATCACAGGTGCCAAACATCCCAAAATCTGCCTTCCAAGTTATCATGATTGAAATAGTTACGGCTTCAAGAATTATTTTAAGACATGGGAAAATAGTTAAGACTCCAGAAGTGAAGGAATGGACAGCATCATACTGTATGAGTGTATGTTCAATAGACTGAAGGGTGATATGACTGATGAACTTTCAGTATGGGATGTGTTTTGGACTCATATGAGAATATTTTCTATTTAGTATTATTTATTTATTTTTTAGGTGAGAGTAAGTTTTCTTTTGGATTTCATACATCATTAAAAAATCTCCTCACAATGAATGTATGTTTGCACCAGTACTATGTCTTACATAAAAAATTATAAAAACTTAAATACAACGCCTGATAAAAAAATTTAAAACATAATCTGAAATAAAAATACATGTACCTGTAAAAGCAGCAAGGAAACACACTGGTCGGTCACGGTCACATTCATCAGTCGCTCAGCACGACTTTATGAAAAAGGAGTTAGCACGTGTTAGCTTAGCATTTGAACTAAGTTGCTAACTATCGTGTAATAACAAAACACAAGTAATTTAACACATTCAGTTCCGTGCTATGTATTTAGCACCTACTTGAGCACAACATCTCTTAACTATGTGATTATATTATATTATATTATTTTGACATTTTAGTGTAGTGCTGTGCGTTGAGTGACCTACCATGGACTCAGTCCTCTCTTACTGTTGCTACGATAATGTTGCAGCTTCTCAGGTGTCCTAACCATACCAACACATAGGTGTGTCCCAGATACATAGATGACTTTATGTGACGGCAAATCTGATTGCGTATTCGGCGCTAAGTGGAATCAACTCTGTTATATAGACACAACGAGCACAGATAACCCTGTAGTTTAAATTTTGACGTCATGTAAAGGTGATTGGCAAGGAGCCCCCCCCCCCCCCCCCCCCCCCCGTGGTGGGACCCTGGGATTCAGGCCCCTACCCAAACTCCGCTAATGCCATAAAATAAATCCAAGGTCCATACCTGGTATTTTTTATGATCACTATTGGGGACTGATTTACTCCAGAAACATACATATACAGGTTATGTGTATAATATGTTGTATCAAATTAGTTGGCCTCCTCCAGAAAATAGGGATGGCGTCTATTTATTTTATAATTCTGGATTTTAACAGATTTGATGCTTTAGTCACAGAGTTTCCTCTACCTATAAAGTGCTTTTCTTTTCTTTCACAAATATGGGATTCATGGTCCACAATTACTTTAAAAGACATAAAACAGGGACATTCCTCTTGCTGGTGTTGATTTCATTGTCTCAGTATCAAACATGCAAATGTCTTCAAAGGGGACTTGCATTTTATTCAATCTCATGTCGATGTCTATATTTCACTATCACCCATGCCAATGGCCTCTAATGTGACTTTCATTCAGTTCAGTGTGACGGGTGGGCTTCATCACTGACAGTGGTGGGGGGCATCAGTCCCAACAGGTAGGCAGGTCGTGACGTAGCTGCCACCCGCCAGCCCTCCTCCTCCCTCCGTCCCCACCCCCAGCGTCCCTCCTGCCTCCCAGCTGCGTCCGCCGCTGTCCAGTCTGCTCCGCCGCCCGCCCGGTGTCTGCTCCGCCGCTCCGCTCCGCGCTCTGCCCCGCTCCCACCCCGGACCCGAAGCCTCTGCCTCCTCGTTCACCACCCCGGCTCCCGGACCCCTCCACCCGGTGAATGCACCACGGCCGAAAACATGACGGGCATCGCCGCCGCTTCTTTCTTCTCTAATACCTGCAGGTTCGGGGGCTGCGGTCTCCACTTCGACTCTCTCTCCGAGCTCATCGTCCACATCGAGGACAATCACATCGGTGAGTCAGGCCGGAGGGGGACGGAGCTAGGAGCTAGCTGGTGGGAGCTAGCCTCCTAGCTTAGTTAGCTAAACATAGACAGGCTGGGCTGTGCATTCCGCTATTCCCGCTGCTCGCTCTCCGTCGATGCTGGTCGGAGTTGGAGTTATTCAGCGACACGGGGCTTCCGGTCAGTAAAAACCAATACTTGTGTGTAAAATAAGCTCTTGGCGTAGTGCGTATTCTATTCAACATGGGTTACCTTTTGCAGCGGTAAGTGGACTCGGAGGGCCGCGTAGGTCCCATAGGTGTAACTAGCATCCCGGTCAGACAGTGTTTCCAGAGCTAACGCTGCACACCAGTCTGTGTTAACCTTCTCAGGCCTGATGCACAGCCACCGGAGGCTCCTCGAGACCCAGCTCTGTATCAGATTGACTTAAAGGCTGTCGCTTTTGCCCCCCCCCTCCCACCCCATGGTGCTTTACCCCTCCAGGATATCACCTTCTGCAGAATCTCTCACTTAAACCGGTGTCTCCTCATGAACCACCGGCTCTTTAACAAGTCAGGGAATTACATTTTCTCCCACATGCACAAGATTCAACTTGTTGCACTGCTTTATTACATTTTCATCTGACAAAAGAGTCTTTGACCAATGTCATCTGGCATGTGGTGATCTCCTGAAATCAGTTTATCCAACACTGAACCAGAATAAGAACAGGTCATATGTTCATATGTCAACTAATAAATACATAGGAGCTCATTTATAAAACAGTAATAGCTTCTGATTTTCAGTGAGAATATGCACTAATGTTATAAATAGTCAACTTTTGGAAATGAATGTATTTTCAGCAATACTGCATTATAAAATCACTGAAAAGCTGCAAGGGAAAAAACTGCCCCACTCTATTAATGAAATATTCGATCTGCATGGGCTAATCGTTATTTGTGGCATGTATTGATCCTCATGAGGCTGTTTAAAAAAAAAAGGGGGGGGGGGCAGGGGAAAGTGGATGCTTCATTGAGCCAGTCTCCATGGCAACCGGCTGTCTCTAAAGGGGTTGGGGACAAATGGCTGAGTTATTGCACACCTGCTGTCTCACCAACAAAGAGCGCTCCTGAGCGGCCAGCTGTGGGGAGGACACCCAGAGTGGAGTGACGTCACAGCAGGTCGTGTCTGATGTGATGAGGTTTAGAGCTCGCGCTGAGCTTTGGTTTGGTGTGACTGTGGCTGAAGTACAGGTCACTGTTTGTGCAGCCCAAAATAACCCACGGGGGAGGAGAGGGAGGGGCTTAGGTGGACATGATATATTTTTTTGCAGTATTATAATAATTTCTTTAAAACTAAGAAGTGAGGACATAGTCAAGTGAAATTGAACAGGGGGTGCCAAGAACAAAAATAAAATAAAGTCATAAATAAAATAAAGCACAGGCGCAGGTAAAACCCCTATCTTTTTATTTTGTCTTGAGCTGCACAGTGCACGGTGCACGGTTCCTGCCAGGTCTTAAAAAGTCTTGAAATTGTAAAATCTTCATCTAATACCTTTTAAGGTATTCAATTTAATATGATAGGTCTAATTTATATTGAAATTACAAACCAATTATTGCGAACTTTTCAGCCCCGGATGAGAAATGACTCAAGGCATTGGAGTAAATAAATAAATGTTCCTAAATTCTTGGACTCACACATTGATTGTAAAATGGGCAAATATTGATTAATTGTAACACTAGATTAAAGGTTAATACTGATTTGTCTAGATGTAATGAGAACAGAAATGAGTGTGGAATCAGAATTATTCTAACTTAATGGATAACTGTGTGAACTACTAATACATTTTAAATGCCTATTTGCAATTTTATTTAAAAAAAAAACCAAAACACAGCTTTTTCAAATCATTTGCTCTTTTGCTTTTACCCACCCCCCAAAGGAGAAGCAACGGCTTTGTTTGTTTCGAAAACGACTACTACTTCAATTCATACCAAATTGATTTTATATATTTCCAATGACTCAGAATAGATGGATGAGGAAGGTCAAAGTTCACATCTGTTAGTGGTGAAATATGTGGTTTGTTCTATCTGGCACCACTTTTTTTTAACATTCCTTCCAGTTTCTCTATAACTCAAGGTAATCTGTTCACATATTATCATACTGTATACACTGACACTGGTTTCATCCTCAATTGCTTTGATTTCTTCAGGCATGTTGACCCCTGGTAGCAGGGGTTGGAATTTTACTTCTCCTTTAACACCAATAATCAGTTTAATTGTATTCAGTTAAGTTGATTGTTCCGCAGTTGTTAACACATGCCTCAACCCAAACCAAAAATTATATTAATGGAGAAACTGACAACCAAGAGTACACCGTTTTATTTTGTGAAACATTTTGCCAAATGATTACAAATTTTAATCACAAGGTTGTTTAGAATTAATTTGATTAACCGTGAGTAAAATACATTATATTGGTTGACTGTTTAGTGTAGGACTTGTTTTTCTTGTTTTGTTTTGTTTGTTTTTTTTTACTGAAATTTACCATAAAAACACACCAAAATATATTAAGAAAGGAGGGGGTCTACAAAGCATCCTAAAATACACTAAAATCCACATAAAAAAATGACACAAAAACTCTTCGAAAATACAGAAAAAAAAATACTAAAAATTTGATCAAATATATGCAAAAAAATATATATATACATGCAATTAATATATTTATTCAACAGTTTCGACAAAACCGCTTGAACAATTAATTGTTCCATTTAATTGTGTTAAAATTTTTAAGCATATTATACATGATGATGGATTAATCTGTGTCAATGCGTGAATTTTGACAGCCCTATTTTTAAACATTTTGTTCAGATGTTACGTGTGCTTCAGTTAGACAGAACCAGCACCATAAACATTGCTTAAACATATCTGTGAAGTCAGATATAAACCTCCTTCCAACCCCATCCTCATACCAATTAGGTGAATGTAAATGTGAATGTGAATGATGTGTGATGTTTTTACAAATGGACTAATCTGCAATTTGTACAACTGTCTACTTAATACCATTTAATACCTTTAATACTGAAGTTCAGTTTCCTTCATATGATTTTGTGTAGGATTTCAAACCTATAAAAATGGATTTGGATTAGTATTGCACCGATTGATCGGCTGCCGATCATAATCGGCCAATATTGCCTAGAAAGAGCCCAATCGGTGATCCGAAAAGTATGCCGATCAAAAAGCCGATCACATAAGGTATATTACTAGTGACCATTTTCAAACTTGCAAACACGCTAAAGTACAGGTGTATGTTGTCTTGACTGTTTCTGTACTTTTAAAAATATAGTTAATTAATTAATTAATTAATTAACAGTATAAGTTTGGAACCATTTTACTTTGTGTAAGGCAGACATATAGCATTAGCATCCCAACCGAAAGCATCCACACTTCAACGGCACTTTGTCAAAGCAGACTCAGAGCCTAGATGTTTTGCTAACTGGTGAGTATTAGCATCTGTTAGCATGTACTCTCATGTGTTGTAATTATTTTTAGCAAATGTACCAAGGTAGTGTAATTATTAGACTACATCTGCTTCACATATCCAGGTGTGTGCGTTTGTGCACAGATGCACAGGCACAAAACTCTAAAGACTTTAGTCTTCTCCCATCCCTGTTAATTGATTGATTTACTTTAAACCCTTTAACTCCTGAGACATTATTTCAGGTAAATGTGCTGCTGTGAATTTGTCCTAAAAGCTGCTGTGGAGGAGGAAAATCACAACAAAACTGGAAACCATAGTAAAAAACAAACAAATCCCAAAAAGTTTATTTTTGGTCTCACTCACTGCTTTTGTTTACAAAGGATGGAGCATACAATGGAGCAATGGTTTTGCTCCATTGTATGTTCAGAATTATGAATATTTAGAATAACCCATACATATAGAACACTCACCAATGATGCATTAGAAGTTAAAGGGTTTTAAAAATAGAATTCATCCGATTACTCAATTAATCGATGGAAAAAAATCGGCAGAATACTCAATTACAAATATATTTAATAGTTACAGCCCTATTAACTAAGCCCTAACTATTTCATAGTTGCATCTAGGGCTGCATCTATCCATACCTAAATGAAAGGTATGGACATTTAAAATTCCTTATGTGATCGGCATTCGGCAGAACATGTTTTTTGGTGATCAATATCGGTGATCAGGCCAAAAAATGCTGATCAGTGCATCACTAATTTGTACATAATATTTGTGGCTGTGCACATTTGTTTGCATACAAGTGTTTTCTTTTTCACATAAAATCTGAAAAAGTAGTGGTAAAAATAATAGTAAAAAAGTACTAAAAATAGACCAAACTAAAGCTTGTCAGTCAAATAAGATGGAATAAAATAGTTTATGCTTGTAAAACTAAATACTGAATAAAAATCTAAAAAGCAATAAAAATTTCAAGACCATAATAACTCTGTCTGTCTCTGTGCCAATTATAGACATAAGCTGACATCTATGCCAGTAGGATGGATAGTGTCTCCCCATTTACCCGACCCAGACCTCACATATTCGGAGAGATGTCCCATCTGGTTCTTAGCTTGACCTTTTGACCCTGTACCGCCAGCTGAGCGGAATAGCTGTTTTCCACTCAGACCCCCGGATTGATGAGTTTCCCCTTTGTTCGTTTTATCTCAGGGCCGCTCATCAGCAAACATCAATATCACACACAAACTCTAATCAATAAGGCTCAGTTACCACGGGGATCTGCGTGACAGATGGAGTGGTTTTGAGGTGAGAGTCACTAATCGATTCGATCGAGCTCATCTGTGATCCTCCGAGGTCCTTCATGTGAGGGAAGCTGTTAAGGTTTGAGGTTTTGTAGATAACAGAGTAACTGTGGTCATTCATGTGGCGGTGAGCAAATAGATTATGGGAAAAGCTGACACTAAACATAAATCACATAATCTAGAGTTGACAACAGGCTTGTGCTAGTGGACAGAAATAGCTGTAGAAAAAAGTGAGGCAGTGGGTCCCAGGTCAAGGAGAGCAGTCAGGCTGAAATATCATAGACAACACTGCCCTCTTGTGGTGGAAGATACATTAACAGTGGGAAAAGTGCTGCTCAGTCAGGCCTTGCTTCGGCCTCAGGTGGAACACAATTATGTGAGCTTGGATCACATTTGAACTGCACATAATAGCCGCTAGCAAACAGGATCGAGCGGCAGATGAGGCAGGGGCGAACCTTTCCGTGAGAAAATGAGGTAACGTGCAGATTTAAAGGCACTGACCTCATCCCAGACAAAAGGAGAGTAGCTCACCAATTACATACCTGCACTGTTTAGATTACAGCTGAATGCAGGAGGAAGGGCATTCAGCAAGTGGAGTTTAGTTGTTGTAGGCTTTGTACAGTGCCTGGAGGTAAGACCTGAGGAATGTAATGATGTCAGCCTCATCTGCCTGTGTGTAGCACTGTGTTCTGTTCTCACCTGTGCAAGTATGTACCTGTCTGTTACCTGGAGGGGGGGGAAGGAGGTGCAGCGAGGGAAGTAGATAAAGCACAAGGAGATTAAAAGTGTGGGGGAGGTTTGAAGAGGAGGTTGGTGAAAGGAAAGAAATCAGGGGGTGAGCACAGGGGAAGCCCAAACATGTTAGTTTTAGTTTAGATTTTTTTTGGTTTAACAATGGAAAAAAAAAACTTGGCTTGATTGTTGTAATAATGCTGGCTCGGCTGATAATTTACCTACAGGAACTTTTAAAGGCATCAGGATTTATCCTCTGGTTGGAGAAATGGCTTATCTGTTCATGCACTGATCAAAGGAAACCAAAGGTCTTTGTTTAGGTTCTCATTTGTCCAGGTTCGACTGGACTGGTTTTGCTCTTTTGACAACGTTTCATCTCACCCAAGACACAGTTCTAATAACTGGTGGAGGAAATTGGATCTGTTGGGGGAGTGGTCCGTGTAGGTCAGGGGTCTTAATGTCATTCAACTCAATTTGAATTCAAGTAAAATAATAACATCATAACCTATAAATAAAGACTTTGGTTTTAGTGCAAAAAAACCCCCCATTAAATTATGAAAATACTGAGTTTTATAAAGTATCCAAATGAAAAAGATATGAATACCCTGAAAAAGTGCTTAATAAAAAGAAGTGCAATTTTAACAATATCTTATAATATATCAATAGCTTATCATTTCTACATGTACATTTTGGATCAGATTTACAAAGACACTAAACACTTAATATAACTGGCAGAAAATTGTTCAAATCTGCTTAATTTTCTTTAGACTTTTCAGGGTGTTCATATTTATTCAGGTTCTTCACATTTTAATGTTACAGGATAGTTTATAAATGTAAATATTTTCATAATTTAATGTTATTTTTTTGCACTAAAACAGACAAAATTTCATTTATAGCCATAATGTAATGTTTTTTCCTCACACCAAATCACATTTGGCCCCAGGGCCACATGTTTGAGACCTCTTGTGTAGGGGTTAATCAATATGCTAATGTGTGTTAGGGTCATAGGAAGTGTGTGTTTGTGTGTGTGTGTGTGTGGGGGGGGGGTACTTATGTGTGAGTAGATAGATATATACTTTATTCGTCCCCTCAGGGAAATTAGGTTGTCATATAGCTCACCACCTTCAAATGCACACACAGCACATACACACAATAAACATGTATGGATAAATAAATAAGTAAATAAATAAATATGTTATTGGTAAAAAGTGAGCTACAGTGCTGAAAACAGCTTAAAAATAGCCAGTTAAAAACAATTTAGAATAAAAACAAGTTAAAAGACACAGGTTCAGGGTTGTTGGGTGGGTGGGTGGGTGGGTGGGTGGGTGGGGGGTTCCTGTCCAAATCCCTTAGGGGGCAACAAACAAACAACAGAACAAAGAACAAACTAAAGGGAAACACCAGCTGATCTACTTTATTGTTGTTAGTCCCTCAAGTTTAAAATACTATCACAATGTGAAAATACAACTGATAGACAGACAGACGGGAATAAATCCAAATCTTACAGAGTTCATTTTTCTCATTTCTAATCAAAATAAGACAGTGACTTATAAAGATTTATGTTTACAAAATAGATCTGGAAAATCTTATTTCAAGACATTTTATCAAGATAATTATCACTTGTTCCATTGGCATTTTTTGCTTTAATTAAGAAAAACTCAGATTAACCCAAAAAATCTGCGAATGAAATAACTGAAAATGATTTT
Source organism: Siphamia tubifer (assembly GCA_020466265.1). NCBI lineage: Eukaryota > Metazoa > Chordata > Actinopteri > Kurtiformes > Apogonidae > Siphamia > Siphamia tubifer. The sequence goes on along the minus strand of CM035793.1, from coordinate 19,845,955 downwards.
GGTAATATTTCTTGAAATACAATTTTCAAGATCTCGTGGCTAAAAATAAGTTCTTATATCTCACTGAAAAGTTATTCTTGAGGTGTGTATGTTTGTTTTATTTTAAATGTGATGAAATGTTTGGACTAGAAATGAGAAAAATACATTTGGTAAGATTTTGATATTTGCAGTGTTGGTAGATAAATAGATCGACTTCAGGTTTTTTCTTTGTTTTATTGCAATTAAAATCAGTCATTATCTTTTCACAAAAATAGGTGTGAATAACCTGAAAAAATATACATTTTGTAGAGAAAATATGTAGAATGTGCCCCCACCTATCATCTCTACATGTGCATTACAATCACTGTTATACAAACATTTAGTAACAGGCATAATATTATTAATTTATAAGAATAATTTCTGTTACGTCTTATCTTATGAATGCAACTACAAATCACACTGAATTTACAGGTACACAAAACATTTAGTAACAGAATATTGTAAATATTACACTTAATTTTCTTAAGACATTTCAGGTTCACATTTGTTTAGCTTATTCATATTTTATTGTTAAAGGATAGTTTGTTAATATAAATATTTTTTATAGTGTAATGTCATAATTTTCACACTAAACCAAGCAGAAAATTTGAAACTGTCATTATTTATAGCTGATGCTATTATCATTATTTTTTTGTTATTGGTAAAATAGAAAAAATATTACAATGGATATTATTATATTGGTGTGTATGTGGCTACTGAACTAAAACAAGTTCAACCCCCTTTACTGCTCGTATTTTCAGTGTAATTTCCGTACTCTGGAAATTCATCCCACGGGCTGGTTTGGCCCTGTTGAGGGTTTGGCTTTGGTCCTTGTGTTTGACACCCCTGATTTAAATCCTGAGTGGATGTGGGTGTGGTTTTTACTGCTGGAGATCTTATATGTTCTTCTTAAAAGTTCTGCTTTATATACTTTTTGGATGTACTATGTGCCTTGCATGGTGGTGCATTGGTTAGCACAGTCACCTCATATGACCCCGGCACCAACCAGGTCCTTTCTGTGAGGAGTTTTCATCTTTGTGTGTCTATGTGTGTTCTCTCTGGGTTCTCCTGATGCACAACACACACATAGGTTAGTGTAAATAACCTCTATGTTTGAATGGTTTATCTCTATATGTCAGCCCTGCGATAAACTGGAGACACATCCAGAGTGCTCTGCCCCTTCGTTGGCTCCAGTACCCCAGAGAGTTAAGCCGTTTTAGAAAGTGAAAGAATCATGTTCTCTAAGATCAGTGTCCGTGTCTAAAAAAAATAAAATAAAAAATTCAACTCTTCACGAGAAGACCAAAACAGACCAATTTCCACAGTTTAATTTTGCCAGCAAATCCAAATGGGTTTTATTCAGTTTAAAAAGACGTTTCACAACCCAAAGGAGAATGTTTTATTCATCAGTTCATCACAGTTTAAAAAAAAAATAAATCAGCATATATATTGAGATATGTGGTTTTCACTGGACAGGAAGGAGATCACAAGTTGTAAACTGCAAAATAATGAAGTCTATCAGATTTATGTGTAAGAAGTAAATGAGTAAGAAATATGGCGTTGGGTTTTAAAAATGTTGTGAATACTGTTGAAATTGAGTAATGTAACGTGAGTGTAATTATTTATTTACATCAACAGTGAAGTAGATTTCTTTTAAATTGGTAGATCATCTGTTTGGTGCAGCTACTACTGATTTCCACTTGACTCGAATGTACTTTGTGATTAACACTAATAGACCATCCATCCATCCATCCATCCATCCATCCATCCATCCATCCATCCATCCATCCATCCATCCATCCATCCATCCATCCATCCATCCATCCATCCATCCATTTTTCAGAACCCACTTTACCCTCACTAGGATCATGGGGGTTAACCATAATAATTTTCAAAATCGTAAATGTTTTTATTTCTAATGCACTTTACATTTGACACCAAATCTCCAAGTGCACAACACAAAAAACTTTTCCAAAAAATTGAGGTTTTTAAAACGAATCCTCCCGCTGTGGAGCCCTGAGGTGGTGTTACTGTAGGAGTTGTCCTTGAGTGAAGCTAATCA